>LQRL01073724.1:31188-43759 GCA_001703475.1 Hydroides elegans
TCGATTTCGCCGAAAACACCTGCCCGCCCGTTGTTAGGAAGACATCAGAGTACTACCAGAACCTCGCCCGCCAGGAGCTGATTAACAAACAAATAACAATCCTTACTTATAAATCAAATAATGGCGAATCAACGCCTTAGATCACATATAAATAAATCATTCATTTATCCTGTCTTTAAAATCACATATCATCGAAATTTGCAACAAAACGGATTTCAACATGAATCGACTGAAATTTTATGATAATTCTTTAAACGACACGGCCGAACTGGTTAGGTGTCACAGGCCAACAAAGCACAAATCAATAGAATTTTAACATATTTGCTCGTAGACTTTAAGTACCGAGACTAAAATCACATGTAAACCCCCTCGTACAAATCACAACAAAACCCTGCTTTAACAGCGTAAATAAGAATATTTATCATACCTGAACATCAATCGATCAATTCTTCTAAGCTTGAGTAAACTTATACTACATTTTCTTGGGTTTCAATCCACATGGTTTTAATAAACCACAGCACACAAAAATTTGTGTTAACTCTTTGACAGCATGGTGAGAAATGACTGTTGAGCAAATAAAAGTTAGTGGCCCCTGATTCGCAGGTGGGAAAATTATCACCGGAGTGAATGACTTCAAATTGCTTTTAAATCTCATGAAAAAACAACCAGAAATTATGTTATCGATTTCTACATATTATCATATTTTTAAAGATACCTTAATCAACGTTTAAACGATTTTGAAAGGCTACATGTTTAGTTTCGTATAAAATATACCACGAAAATGAACGTTGATTTATTTCCGCGCAAGAGAGACACCGTAACAGATATATTTATATTAGTTCGAAACGGACATTGTCTACAAAAAGGCAGCTATGTTACCTGTGTAGTACCGAATTCGTGATGCCTGTGTTTCCTTCTCGGCAAGTAGTTTCATGAGGACGTCCGTCAATATTTTATTTATTTTCGCAATCATTTAGAAACAATAGCATGTTTTAATTATATAGGACACCAAATGAAAGAACGGTTTGAATGAGGTCATTTTATATGAAATTAGTGAACCCCTACATGGTTTGTCACAAACTTAAAAAAAAATCATGATGCACTTCCTAAATGATGTTGCTCCTAGCGATTCTCTGAGTATAATTCAATTTTAACACAAACTTCCTGGTACGATTCCCATGAGTTAAAATAAATTAACAAAAAAATAAATAATGCATCAAATCATTATATAGTTCACAATATTTTATGGGATTCTCTATCGGATTCTATAAATGGATATTTAGAGGTTTCATTGCTATGTATAGCAAGATTATTTTTCAATATAAGGATAATGTCAGTTTCTGTTTCAGGTTTCCAGTTCTCGAATCACTAATGCAACTGTCGTGATTGTTTAAGATATTGTTTGAGTCATGAGGGCATTGATTTGTTTATATAGGAATGATTATATGTCTCGTTAAAACATCACTTAATTTCAATATTACGGCATTTTAGGTTTTAGGTTTTACACAGCATAACTGCAATGCATAACACTTATCCAAATGTAAATGTATCCCTTCAAAACACAAATTAAATGTGCAAATGGGCTCAAGCAAAATGTATTTGGTCGGTGCAACGTTCAAAGAATATATTCACATAATAGCACCGCTTGTATAGGACATGTGTTTGATCCTTCTAGCGATCAAAATATATAGAAATCTATCTGTCCTTCACCATTTATGCATTTATATATAAAATTCTAAAAACCACCCTAGTCCATCTAATATGAAGCCATAATATGACGTCTTATTAAAATACAATACTAACTCAGAGAGTGCCTTAGCGTAGCAGAAGGCGAGTGACACACCAATGCAAGCTGTATCAACACGAATCTATTCGCTTTCCTCGCTCTGTTGAATACTGCTGCTACTTCCTGACGGAGTTAGTAGTACGAAACTGAGTTCGAGTAGTCAAAGTAGCGGCCATGGATATAGTTCAAGTGGATGTGTTTGCTGGAAATCCGGATGGAGGAAGGTGATGATGAGATGACAAGAAGTAGCTAGGCCTCTGTAGTGGATTATGTACGAGTTTTAACAATATAAAAGTGAATAACTAACTGTCTATCTTTCTTTTGTTTGTGATGAAACAACCATAAATAGTAAATAAGTATACTTAAAGTGAGATTGATTTGATATATATTAACAATTCTTAAACTATTCAATATAATGTATAGAACCAATTTGCCCTGTACCCCAAATTATATTTTAAAAACATCTATAAAAAAAGTGCAATTGCATTCAAGAATATTAAAGGAACAATAACCGAATGATCGTAATCGTAATGGTTATTGGCCCGAGGGATAGGGTTAAGTAATGCTCAAGCCCGAATGGTGTGGTCATTACTTTTCCCTATCCTGGCGACCAATTACCATTTTTTAGGACCGGAGGGTTTTGTTCCTTCTATAACATGAAATTCCGCTTTTTACGAACCCTTTTCAGTAACGTAGCTTAAAACCAAACCCACTTTCTGGAGTATTTTTTACCTGCCCTGTCGGTTGATTTGAATATATGAGTTCGTCCACAGTCATTTGATATTATTTGATTATATGTAGATATATCAGTTCATCCAAAGTCAGTTGCTGTTTCAAGTATTTCGACTCTTTCAGTTTATTGTCGTAGTTTGTTATGACTATTCATTTCTTTGCTCATTTTGATGCAACATATTTACAACATTTTATGTCGTTAATAACTCCGTACATCTGAATAACACTTTGTATTTCGTCGATTTACCCATTCATTTTTTATCAATTATTAGCCTTATAAATCATACTATTATCTTTTCCTTAATAATTAATATTAAATACTAAAGTTTGATATCATTCATGTAAAATGTCAAGCTTATCTCAGTTCCTTTAAATGTTGTTCAAAACTACTGGCTAGGAACGTCCTGACACTTTTTATAGCGTTTGTACTGTTAATTTTAAACGTTCAAAAACAAACATATAAACTAATTTATTCCATGTCCGCAATCCTTTCACGTTACTTTTGAAAGCTGCAGTAAACAAAATTGCTTTCGTAGAAATAAAAAATATATGACGTGACAAATGCAATACTGGGTCACCGAGTACTGACTGGGCGTGTGTGTGTCCTACATCTCGCTCAGCTGTCATAACGTACTCGTTCATATTTTAATAGAGTAGATAAAGCCCCAATATACATCAGACAAGTTTGCTTGAGTGGCAAGGACACCCCGGTGGCCGGAGTTCAATTCCCGACAGAGCCAGCTTTATCTTATTGATCTGATATAGCCATCTTTATTTATAAAACTAAGCACTAGGGCATTATCACAAAAGATAATGACCGGGTGGTACTGTCCTGAAAAATGCTTCAACCATGCTATAAATCAAAACACGAAATTACTAACTGATCTCGTCTTAATCAGTATTATTGTTTTATTTTTGCATTGTTATGTCATGTATATGTTTGCTTTATTTGCTTTATCTTACATTAATATCTCAATAGTTTTCAATGTAGTAAAACAATATGCATGGCGGTAGTGGAAACAAAAATCATTGTTCACGTTGATAACACAGTAAGCAATGAATGAAATGCGTTACAAGCTACGGTCGATCAATACTATAATTATTCACTGACCTTATCTACACATAGAGATTCCACAGATTATATTTTTGGACGTTTTATTCATAACGTATGTGTGAATTCAATTTGAATTATTTTGCAATGTATTCATAAGTTGATATATTTCATATTAATCGATTTCAAAATGTTAATGGAATGTATTTGTCACATTTTAAAGTAAACATTTCTCATGATGTCCTAGTTAACATAAAATTATATTTGTTTATGAATTTATTTCTCACTCAATACGAATTCCGCGTTTAGTATTCTTTTAACTTTGTCAAGGCATTGAACATCATGTGTGCGACTGAAACATGACTAGATAATTGAGCAGTTTTACATGTGAAAAAAACAACACTTGCAAACAATAACATTTATTAATAAAATATAAACATATAATAAAGTTGATAAACATACTGATGCTAAAATGAAAAACAAATATTTATCTATATAATGAAAGGTATGCAACATCCTCATTCTAACTTATTTTCTATACACAAGGTGGCTTTGTGAATGGAATATTGTTTGAAATAAATATACAAAATACATACTTTGACGGAGTGCGATCACATACATTTTTTACTGCACTTGTTAATAATATATTTATAAATTCAGATAGATAATGTACACCAAAGTTGTATTATATACATATCATCTATATCAATGAGCTAGCATGATTCATATATTTGAATGGATATCATTTACTGTTCATCGAACATGCTTCTTCACTATTTAATGTCAATTTTAATTGGTTGATACGGGACAGCCCTCGATTTCCCAACCCAATTTTGGACTATTTGAGGAAGCAACGATAGTAAGTTTCACATATTGCGTTTGAATCGGGGAAGGCATTTCATTGCGCACGATTGTGGAGCCATCAGTGTTGCCCAAAAACTCAAGCGCTGACCCAGTGTCATCAACTACATCTGACCATTCAACCCCATCTATGCTAGCAGATATCTTGTATCGCATGATGTAATACCGATAGAAAAATTCGTAACGGCCACTTGTGCGAATTGCAATCACAATATGAGGTCCACTCAGATCAACACTGATCCATTCTCCGACGGTATTATCCGGACCCCAACCCGAACCCTCGACTAACTGGCGACTGCTTTTGCTGTCACCGTGAATATCACTGGAGGCAGAAAATGCTGAATCAGGAATGCCGTAATTGAGATCTAACAGGTCAAGTGTCACCACGCAATGAAGTTCTTCTATAATAGATAATAAAAAATATGCTATGAATCAAGAGCCCAAAAGAATTACTAATAGTGTGCGGACAAATAATCAGTGACATGACTGTTGAGAAACCGGCCACCTTAGAGAAGTCAAAACTTTATTGAGCAATATATTTAAATAAGAAAATATAGTGCCTAACATCATGTCGGTCAATGTCAAATACCGAGCACTTGGGCGTCCAACATCCATATCAATTTGTTTATGACACAACGAAAACCCGAGGGAATGCCCAGCTTTATTTAAATATTACATATTATACAGGCTGTGATAATTCTTATTTTATTTTGGCAATTTCAGCAAGATGAATGAAAAAAAAAACATTTTAAAATTGTACCAAATACTTACCAAACTCTTCGAAATCGCTTAGTATCAGCCACAGATCCTCAATTGTTACTGGTCCATCGCGTTGAATAGAAGAGCGAGTACATATGGCATACGGCGGATTAGAACGCGCTCCAACGCAAGATATGTTTTGCATACATATTGCAGTTAGATCTGACCAGCTGTTGAATTCATCCAGTGTTTGGCAGTCTAGAAAGCTCAAATAATCTTGTAACACATTTGATTGAATGTTTGTTACTTTTGTCATTGTCCTAGGCGAGTCGCTGCACGATAACACGTGATAATTATGGACACTAAGTACAATAAGACAAATTACATGGATTTCGCTGTAAACCATTGTTGATGCTTTGTTTCATCTATTCAGCATTTTACTACCGTGACATTGCCTTACTGTTTCTACTAGAATGTAACTGTGAGTGATTTATCCTGATAAGTGTTCAATATGTATGTCTCAGTCACCAGTCGTATACAAATATTTCTAGCTGAATGTACAGAGAAGATACTAACGTTGCATATTGCGAGGAAACTCTCTCGCCTTAAGTCGACAAAACATATTCATGCATAAAATATAGCATGTAGTTGGACCAAGTAAATTTTGCTCGATTGTTATAAAAAAAGACAATGAACGGCAAATGGTTCGAATAACAGATGAAATGATGGATAAACATGACACTCAGTTCAATCCGATATCAATATGTCCATAACAAAAGATGGGATTTTCAATATTTGATAGATGATCTAAGTCAACCTTTGTTGGTCATTCAAAGATCGACGACAACATTGGTATAAATATAATTAATAATTCCGACCCTAGATAATTCGCACTTCAAACCTTATTGACCCAACTTTAGAACATACTGTGGTAAATTATATCAATATATACTGTCGAGACTAGAAATAAATAATGAATCTTTTCGCAAGAAAAAACAGAATAAACACTATGGAGACCACCACAATTAACTTCAAGGTCAACATGTGCGTTTTCAATATATTCGCTCGAGGGAAAATATTGGGAATCACTCATTATGACTCAAGAGTTATTATTCCTCAAATTACAGTTCACTACGTACGATACTTATTTATAAACACTATCTAAAATATAACAAAATATCAAAGTGGCCCTACCGTAGTAAAAGTTGATCTAGAATTAGGTAATACCAAAAGCTACACATCGTATAGTAATAAAGTTCTTACTCCCCCCCCCCCCCGTGCATAAACAAAATCTCATCATTAAATGCAGACATGTAGATAATATTATCATCGTACATTTTATTTCATCGATTTCATCGATATTTCTATCACTAATATTTGACCATGACGTAGTAAGAATAATCATTTAGATATGCCAGTTGCATCAAACTACATGTTTGGTTTAAAGGACAAGAGAATGAGCATCACATGTGTAAATGTCCGATTGAGCATTTCCATAATCCAATTTTAAGAGTGAAAGAAGGCACATTTCTTATTGTTTAGCAGCTTGTGTTATTTTTTATCATTTGTGAATGATCGATTGAACATTTCCGTAGTCAATGATTAGGAGTTATGGAAGGCCTTTGTCATATTTTATGAAATTGTTTGTGTCCAATATTTGATCAAGCCATATTTTCTAAAACGATAGCTTTAAAAACAATTAGAAACAATCCATGATTACAAAAAAAAAAGCAAAATAAACCTTGTTTAGGTTAGAGGACATAGACAAATCCAAGTGTAATAGCAATGCGGTGGCATTACATAAGTTACTAGCCAGAAATTTTGTTTTATTATCTGATCCATAAAAATATGTCAAAAGCTCTAATATACCAACCTCTTCACTCTTAAATAGGTAACACAAGTGTAAAATAGCTTATATTTATATAACTATATCTTTGTCCCCAAAGTTCTGATTTTATGTAATTTGCAACACGTGGATACAAACAAATTGAACATATCATTTCTTCTAACTAGAATTTTGAATAGTAATTTCGAGCTGTTATCGCATAAATGCTTCATTCAGGAATTAAACACAAGATAGTCGGCTTTGGTGCGAAGATTGTTTATGTACAAAATTAGGAATATATGATATTTCATTAAGGACTAATTGATAAATTATATCAAAAAGTATTTTCAATCCGTTTGCATTCGGTATTCCTATGTATATTGATAAGTTGTGAATGGGTACATTATTAAAATTCATATTAATAAATATCAAGAGAGTATATTACTGAGCGACATATGCCACCTTGATTTGAATACAATTGTAAACAAGTAAGGCTAATGGCATGACAGAATGCAGAAGAACCCTTTGTAAATTCCCTCCTCTAGATTTTCTTTAATTGTAATTCCAGCCTTAGCACCAACCATTTTAGCATTTGAATATTTACTATATAATTTCAACAGATGCTGGGATATGTATCAAAGGAAAATAATCTCGCGGCTTTGTTCATAAATATATATGTCATAATGCACTTGCAATGATGCATAGTTATGATTATTGAACAGTTGTCAATCAAAACAGAAAACCCTCACATTTGCAACAATTTCTGTTAAAGTTGAATGCGTACTTGCCCCGTTTATAAACAAAACATTATACGATCATGATATTTTGCACTGAGTGTATTGTTGTATAAGTTGTTAAGGAGTGCATTATTAAATTTAGGTGTATAAAATATATTAATTGAGAACAATGCTGAATGAAACTCTCTTTATAGATGCAAACATATAAATCAAATTACATTTCTTTTTACATTTTGACATTCACTTTTACGTTTACATAAACATACTGACAATAAAACCTACGTGTAGGATAACTTGAAACACGTACCGGGTACAATTAAACTGTTTTATAGTTTAATATAAATATTTTACATGATTAATCAAAATGATTAAACATTTTACAAAATGATGAAATATTTTACACGATTAATCAAAATGATAAATGCGATACATCACATTATCATTTATCATCAGTTAACGCGAATAAGTATATTCATAAAATAGGTGTAAAGCTTTTCATCCAATACCAAAGTAAACCAATTTATAAAGACAGAACCATCTTGTTATTACAAAAGTGGCTATCAAAAAACCTATCATGAAACGCCTGTTTATCATTGTATAAAATCAATAGCCAATACATTAAAATCTAAAAGTTAATGATAAATGTTTTTGATCAATTTCATACTTGAATGTTAATGTTATATTTTTGATACTTTGTAAAAAAGCAAACACTTTAACCCTTTAGCATTAATCAGAAAGGATTGGACATCCATCGATTGCCCAGCTTAACTCCGGTGCCCATGTAGAAGAGATGATTGCAAGTTTCACGTATCGTGTTTCGATTGGGGTGGGCATGTCATTGCGTACTTCAAACTGCGTGATGTAATAACAATCGCGACCCCGTGTGCGAATCGCCATCACGATGTGAGGGGCACCCAGATCAGCTGTGATCCATTCACCAACGTCACCGGAAGGACCCCAGCCGTTTTCTGAGTCAAGACGACTCGCATGCGCCCCGAATTCGAAGTCATATTGGCTGGAGGCCATAAGTGCTGCATCCGGAATTCTGTGCTCAGGACTTGAAATAAGGTCATACGTTTCGACACATGACGCTTCCGCTGAAACATAGATCATACGCGATATTGTTACGTTTTGTCACATACATAAAGTTTAAATGACGAATAAGAACGATTCAACAGAATTCTACATTTAACGCTGCTTAGTTATTGAAAATAATTATACATGCGTGTATTGATGTGACTTGATGAGGACGAAAACCTTTGTTCTCAGGTTTTGAGATAGTTGTTAAGCTATTTACATTGTTATGAAACTATTAATAATATCATTAGCTTTTTTTAAAATTGCAATACAATGTGCACAGGGTGTATTTGTCGATGTATAATACACCTGAACAAATCACATGTTTGTATGAGTTATAAAGTGTGAATGTGCTCTTACCATGGTCAGACAGCTGTGTGCTTAGGTCAGTAGCAGCTGTGGTCAGGTCTCTCTCTGTTGTTGCTTCTATATTAGGCGCATTTGCTTCCAGATTGTCTTGCAAAAAATGATAATCTATGGTGATAAACAAAAAATAGTTTTACGAAAGGACTGACTGATTATTTGAAGGTATACAACATTACAGAAGACGGTCCTTTCTTTTATCTATTTCTTGGATAACCTTTACATTTAATTTCAAACTTAGTCGAAATATGTTAAGCGTATGTAAAATTACCTTTTCATATTTTGATAAGGATTGACAGAGAAATGATTTGACACAGAAAAAATAAACCATTTCAACTTCCCCACCATATTTATATCACCTAATAACTGAAATGGTAATTTTATGCAATAACAATGAATATTTTTCAATTATGCTGTTTTAATTGTTTTGTCAATAATAGCCGAGACAGATATGTTTATAAATTGACGATAAACAACACCTAATTTATATGGTATCAGGACAACTCACCCAAAAACCAACTCACCCAAATGAAAATTGGTCAACTCACCCTAATTTCTGGATAACTAACCCAAGTTTTAAGTCAACTCACCCAAGTTTTTGGTTAACTCACCCAATTATTTTTTCACGTTATAAGACAAAATATCACATTTTTCTAATTCAATAGGCATTGATATCCATAAACATGCGAATATTAATATAAATATTTCTTCAACATTCGAGATTAAAGCTATTTTAAATTATCTAAAATTAGAGGAACGTAGAATAAATGTTCACCTTATAGCGAGCCAGAATCGTCAATTCCAACGTAAGCTAACATTTTAAACTGGGCAATTGGTTATTCAAATTACAATTCGTAAATCAGAATTCAGCTTTATATATTCGGAGTCTATGCGTGTTTCAAAAACTTAATTTTATTGTCACATGTGAACTCAAATTCTAGTAAAATAAAGATTTTTGGAAGAATACTACTGTTCGCCTGGTGGCGAATATAATCTAAAAGTCTTAAACCCTTATGAAGCGAAACGTTAGCACGATGCTTATCTTTTATATTATTGTAGAATAATAAAATTGAATGAAATATGCAATCATGACTTGACTTAACGTCTACTGTTGTCAAAGTGAATCCCATGTATGCGCATGCCCTTGTTAGAGTGACCACACATCAAGTAATTTATCAATAGAGTCTATTTGTGTTTACATTCAATTCACATATGATATAGTCACTCATAATGCGATGTACTTTGTACTTCATTCAAGAAATGTGTTTTATGTCATCTAGATTTGACTCAGCGACCCTTATAATCGAATATTGTATAACAAGCTCATGGTCAAATGGCATAAATAGGATCTTTTAGCAATCTTTTAATTTACGAACATATGCAGATGTTGCAATCAACCGATACCATTCAATTTGTTCCCGTGCATCGAATTTCTATATATTACAAATCATAACATACCCTTATATATAAACATTAATTTAAAAGAGCTATCGAACATGGAACATAGGATATTTTGATAACAATTTTATAAATGATATAGAAGATTTTTATCTTTTAAGACACCCACCCCTAAATTTAAAAGTCATTTTTCTTTGCCTTGCTGAAACCACTGAGATAAATTCCTGGCCCCTAATTGGCTCATTTAAAGGCGTGTCTCATTAATACTGCACACGTCATTGACGTCATCAATCGGGGCTCGCTATATAAAGGCACTGTGACACATAATCAATACTCGTGGTGTCCAGTACCTCACTTCGCGTAGAAGCCAATTATTGTAACTTTATGTTTTAATGAATTATAACATATATATTGTGACTCAATTATTTGATAAAGCTATAACAAGGTAGCTATGTATATTCTGCCTTTATATTGACCTTCAGCTAGATTATATCAAATATTGAACATTAAATGGGATCTTATTCCATTAGTTATCGACAAAAAATGAAACATAATATCCAAATAAGGGAAAGAAAAAGATTGCAGATAATTGTGCTTTTTAAGAAGCACACCATCTATCTAGTTTACATTGGTTTTGTAAATCGCTGCTTTGTAGTCCCAAATTTTGAAATTTTCCTTGAAATTATTTCAAAGGCCTACAAAGAAAACAGTGAAAGAGGCGCAAGTGGCGAAAAGAATCGCTCATTGTATGTAAGCAGGGCCTTATGTGTTGCTGAATGTTGTGATTTATTGTACAATTTTCAGTCATAAGCGTTCAATATATGATAAATTAATATATTATATAGTTTATTAGTTCTTAATTAACTATTCAATACATTTACATTAGAATTAGTTTCCATTCGCCATAAGGTGAACACCTCGCTAAGCACAACATGGCATAAACACTTTCATCTGGCCCTCTTAATTATCAATATATTCCAATGGTGTCAATTCAGTATACAGAAGACATCTAATGCTGATGTTTTGTGTATAAAAATCGGGATTTATCATTAAAATCGATATCAAAATATATAGTTTATATCTCAACTTGTTGCATTTCCTCGCTATAAGGTGAACATTTATTCTATGCGAATCTGCCTGGGGAGCGCAAAGTGCTTAATAGAAGTATCAGATCCATTGTTTTTGGTTTACAAGTGACTTTTAAGCACAGCTTTGATAATAAAAAGTGTATATCTAAACGAAAAATAAGTTTCCGAGGTATTCCTGTAATTGTTAAAACTTGGGTTGGATGGCCAAAAACTTTGGTGAGTTGACTAAAAACTTGGGTGAGTTGACCAATCTATTTGGATGCGTTGGTCACAACTTGGGTGAGTTGGTTTTTGGGTGAGTTGTCCGACAATATATATTTATAAAAAGAAAAAAAAAAACAAATACGTACGTATAAACTTGGTGTTCGGTTCATCAACTATAACAATATCCTCTCTTAGAAGTTCGCATATTGTTGAATCTCGAATATTAGCATTGCTGCATCCTCGCGTTGCCGTGCATTTTACAGCACACTGTATGACACTGTTGACCTTCGTCATTGAAATTATGTCAGAAATTCCTCGTTTATTATTGAGAATTTTATATAGGTCATCGCAATCTATGTAAGCAATAAACTGCAACCAAAGGATGACAGCAAAATTCATTATTGTGTTTAAAATATGATTATCTTCATTTCCACTGTTGAAGTAAGCTATTTTGCAATTTGTTGACCAACGGCAATAAGTTTTAGCCGTTAAATGAGTTGCCAGGGTAGTTGCAAAAGCAATATATTGCACCAAATCGTTCATCAACGTAACCACACACCATTGGCTTACATTTTTAATTTCACCTAGCAACTAAGCAACGCAACAAACCTATATTCTTATTATAAATAACGTAAATGTGGAAGACCTTGGAATATTTGATAGATGATTGAAGTCAGCCTTTGTTGCTCATTTAAGTTCGACAAGAGCACTGTTTCATCCTACATTAATAATTCCGACCCTGGCTTATGT
>LQRL01073724.1:53737-88412 GCA_001703475.1 Hydroides elegans
CGACATAACTTGTTTAAATTTGAAGATATTTATGTTTACATATAAACCACAATTTACAACCCTGCTCATGTGTATATAAGATTGGTATGATTATGGATGCAAGTGTAATCATAAGTTCCTAATACTTGTATCTTCCAAATCATTTGAAAAAGATAGCGTGTTAAAATTGTAGAGGACACTAACCATAAGCAGTATTTTTAATAAGTTGTTTTGTTACCTTTAATTACATGGCTTATGACTAACTGGACAAATATTTATGATTATTTCCTAAATAGTCTTCTACAAGCGACTCACAGTATAAACTGCAAGATCAAACAATTTCCATTACAATTAGGAATGAATACACTGATTATGCATTATTTTATTGCCACAAAATAAACGTTATGTGTCTGAAATACTTCTAATGGGGAAATATCCATGACAGTTTTGTACTAACAGTTTTGTGCCTGAAAATAGAGCAAAATATGCTGTTTAAATTCTCAATCCGAAGTAAAATTTGAAATAAGGCGTGAAATAAAAATTTTCATTTTCAGTTTTGGAACGTGTAAGGAAGTGGAATAATTTTGGAAGCCAGTTCAAATATTTATAAATAAAAGTATCGTAGACAAACTGTTTGCATTGTAATCTTGATTGAAATTGTTATTTGACCATTTGGTTTTTTTACCACTGTATATATAGATGCATTTGCAACATTTTATTTCAGGTGTTTTTTACAGATACATATTTTTTTTGTTTTTAATATATTTTTGGTAATGTATATATATAACGAACATTTACATTCATACAGACAGGAATGCACAGACATTACAAAACAAAAACACGACAGCACAAAACGCTTCTTTATACTTTCAAAATGAAAAGTTTCATTGACATAATTTTTAAACAAATATTTAAATAGCACTGTTACTGCTTATTGATTGATATATATTTACAGCTAGATTTAACAAGTGTCTTGTGGTTGTTTCATTTTACAGAAAAGTATTTCTCAGCGAGAGAGTTTTTTCGGCTATAATACATATAAACATTCTTTTCAATAGAGTTTCAACAAAAAATGTTTCTCTTGACCTATCTTTTCGCACAAATACATCTTAACAATAACACACAATATATAAACTGCCTTATCCTACGTTCCAAATAAAAACTCGTATCTACCTTTTCCTTGAAAAGTCCTACAGTTTAAAACAGAATGTACGTTTTTAACAACATCTTTGTTGTCTGGAATTCAAAACAAGCATGAACTAGTGTATCTTCTACATTAAAGTTATTCTTTGCACAATAAGTACACAGGTTTGCTTCACGAATTCCCCATTTATTTTTAGGGTTGTAGCGCAGTTACCAATATAATGTAAAATTTTGAATTAGAGAGCTTATAGCCGTGGATCTCTGATCTTTTTTTGCAGAGGTTCATGCTGTTAAGGAGGCTATCATTTGAAACTCCAAACAGGTCTAGCCATCGATTGATACAGGTGGGAGGTTCTACTTTGAGCATGATGGGACAGCTATAAAAGTCTTTGCTCTTTGATTCGCTAATAATAAGAGCTTTTCCATTCTTAAGCAAAATATTTCTGATAAGACGTTTACATATGGTTTGTCTTCTCGTATTAAGGTTTGAAGATCACGATCTTTATTTACTGAATTTTTAACTAAATTTGTAATTCCAAAATATCTTAAAAATGGTCCTGATATTATTCTTCATTTGAAATTGGTCAAACGATAGCCATGCACCCGCATCGTTTGCAAATGCATATATGAATAGGTAGTTTGCATGACAAATGTTGATTAGTGCTAGTCCAGTTTTATGTAAGCAGCTCTTGTTGTATCTTGGCTAGACACGTTTTGCACATACTATTTTGTTTTTGTATCTTTTTAAAAAAAACAAAGAGCTATACATAAAATTGATGAATATTCTTCTTAAAGAAAAATAAGACGGGTTTCTTTCATTCATGATACATACATGGTATACACCTACTTTAAGACGTTCAATGGACAATGTTTTAATGATGCACCACAGTCTTTGGAAACCTATGTGTGAGTACGTTACTGCTTCATGCAAAGAGTGCTTGGCTATTGAGTTGTCTTAAAATTTGTTAATTTTGCTCTTACTTTAACAAGAATATTGAATGTTGCACCATCCAGATCAATGTAAATGTGGCTTCTTGTAAACAAGTTCATAGAAAACAGTACGAGCGATTTGAATTAAATAAGCGTCCTGTGTCTTGTCTTTGGGGGCAAAATATATATTATTGTTGATGAATTCTGTTATAAGTACCCTTTCGATAAATGAATTTTTAACTTTTTCTGTGAAATATGGTAATAGACTATTAGAACTCAATCAAAGACATGTTCCAGTGTTTCATGATTTCAACAATGTATGCTTTAAAACATCATGATTGTTTTTTGCAAAAATGAAAGTGGATCATAGACCATAGCAAAGGCTTGCATCATGGCCAGCATTTTTGCGATAAAGGTGTTAAATATATTGTGTTAAATATATTGTTAAATATATCATAATTATGTATCTTATATTGCAGCAATCATTCAAATAATTGTTTTTACATTACATAGAGTCGACTTCTAGATTGAACTTACACGAATGTAGCTACCTAGGTATGGTAATTGCAAGTATGAAACCAAAATGCAATTATATCAAGTTTTCACAGAAGATCTATTCAAATTATAGATAAACATATATATCAGATATTAATAATGATACTCATAAATAAATAAATGATATTTGTCAATATTAATTGTAATTGATTCATGTCATCCGAGATACGAAATCACTCATACATCACTCAATGGTAAGTACCACTATATATTGCAATTAGGGGCAATAGTTACCTCACGGCATATACACAAATACTGTTAAACAAAATCGAAACCCTCTTCCAGGGTTTGCCATGAACGAATTAAGAAAAGCAATCTTTGTGAGTTGTGATTAACATTGGAAACTTAATCGATGTTTCTTATGATGCTCGGTACGGCAATACGTGGAAATCTACCAATGGAGCCAATTACACATGAATCAGTTCCAACCAGTTATTTGTTTTATGAAATCGGAGGTACACCTTTTGTCATTAACACCAGAATCGATTAGAAGATACCTTTCTTTTCCTGATGAATTTACCAACCACAACATATCGAAGTGCAACAGAATCAGCCACGGTCATATTTAACACATTTGTAGACATTATTCTGCACCAAAACAATTAAAACACTACTTCACACGTTTATGGTAAACACTGGGAAGGGTACAGGTATGATCAGCATATATGCAAACAATGTATGCAAACATACTCACTTGCAATACATATCAACGGAAATAAATTAAATTATAACATGCCTGACATACTGAGGATATATCAGGAGGACACCTTTTTCTTTTCACAACATAAATAAACTTACCCTTTAAGCGCTGCAACGAACAATTGAACTTTTTAGTTTAGATAGATATTTGCAATATTAATCAAAATAAATGATAAGATACCATAGCTACGATACTTACGGTAATAATTATGAATGTATTTTAAAACTTTCATTTTCAAAGGGATCGAATAGGTTTTTCTGAAGTGGTCGAATAGCATTTTCCAAGTGGCCGAATGGTCATGATTAAT
This sequence comes from Hydroides elegans, assembly GCA_001703475.1. Lineage (NCBI taxonomy): Eukaryota > Metazoa > Annelida > Polychaeta > Sabellida > Serpulidae > Hydroides > Hydroides elegans. Next base: position 57,352 of record LQRL01073724.1, read on the forward strand.
TGCTCATATTATTTATCAACGAAACATACATAACACTTAAAGCGGTCATTCAGTGTTTATATATAGTATGCTAACGTAAATTGTAAATGGATGCATTTATTTCTAAATTTGCACATTAAATTTACGATTCATATAAACATGGTGACAATGCAAAATATTATTAGGATTACACATAAGAAAAATTTGCTTTAGGTACAAAATAGATATTTAACATATGAATATAGACAGTATGCTCGATTTACCAAAATGAGTAATGAAACACATCAGATCATCAATTATCATCAAACACTACAAAAAACAAAAAATGTATCGGCTAATCAAATCAAATGAATATTGTAAAGAATTGCAACAGCAACACACCTATTACCACAGTACGCTATAATTGAGACATTTAATTCTTCAAATCGCAAAGTTTGGTATTTAAGCTATATGATACGCCTGATCATCGATGTGTTGAGAAAATATACATTATAGATATTTATGTATATTTGAAATATACTTTCAAATCGATATATTGATACTTGAATGTAAAGATAATAGCACTAGTAGACTAACGTCTTTTAAAACTAGGTGAAGAAAATGTGAACAATATTCCATCATAAGTGATGTCGATTCGCACACGTGGCCGCATTGCTTTTTACATAAGTCAATTCAACGGGTTTGATTGGTCACATGTTGTAGATTAATCAGGGTCGACGGTTGTGTATGAGGGCAACACTGATGACTCATATATCGTCTCCAATATAATGGCCACGCCGTTCGAAAAGCGACATGTGAAACTTACCATCATCTCTTAGACACTATGACCGGAGGTTGAGCAATCGATGCATGCCCAGTTCCTACACATGCGTTAAGGGTATATATAGTTGTATAGTGTTGTATATAAATTAATTAATGCATGCATTGATAAACAAAACAAATAATTGGATACATGCAATCTTTCAAAGACGCGATTGTTATACCATTTTTGAAAACCAACTTAAAGTATACTACACATAGTTTGTTCAAAAACGTTCGTTCAATATGAAACATCTTCGTTCTTTTAAAATGTGTAGAACATTGTAAAAACGAAGATTATAACTAAAAACAACAGAGCATATACCACCGTGGTCATAGCACATATATGATATCATTGTGATGAATGATGTGATCTGTGAATTTGAGAAACAGTAACTTGCATCGCAAAGCCTGAAAAGGGGCCGCGTTTGATACTGTTGATCAAGGCTGATTTGACCGGCGCTTATCATCATAGTTCTATAGTGATAGCTCTCGACTGGATAAAATGATACCGTTATGGCCGACACAATGCATATAGTAACCGGCTTTCCTCAGGCAGGAGTGACTGGCATTTATGCACGCTGTTGCTACACCCAGCCAGTCGCAAGGTGTCGAACAGGTTTCATATAACTTACCATTTCTATGCAAACGATGTCCGAAGATATATATCATTCACCTCTTTTTCACACGTAGACTGTATTTGAGCAGTGTATCAAACGCACAGCTCAGTGGATGTGTGTGAGACACACACTTAATATGAGTTTATTACCTTTTGCCTAAGAAAACAAATACTCAAACTATGTTGGATGGCATCAATGTTTGCGACCACTTGTTTAAGTAATCGCCAGACGTCTGCAACCTACACGCCCACCTTGACCAATCACTAACATTTAAAGGACAATACGTCACAAGTAACAATATCGACATATATGCATACTCTAAAGATCTGATCCATACGAAATTATATCCAAATACTCTCTTAAACCCTCATTAACTTGTTCATCCTGACACGCCTCAATCACCACAATAGTCATATTTAAGGAGTTCCAATGATGCCCTTGATAGCCTTGGAAAATCAAGAAAGGCGCCACTCGGCAGGTACTCGACCTGTAACAATACATCACATCACGTCAGCCGTCGATGAGCAACTCTCAAAGTTATTGATGTATGTCTTTGTTTAATGGCATACTTGAATGTTTATTAAAATTTTCAATACTAAGTAAAATAATCACTTCCGTCAGAATTAAAAAGAAGGCATTCGACATCCATCGATTGCCCAACTTAATTCCAGCGAAGATGTCGAAGAAATGATGAGTTTCAAATGTCGCGTTTCGACCGGGGCCGGCCTTTCATTGCGCATGATTGTTGGGTTGCCAGCAGTGTTGCCTTCGAACACAGGTGTTGATTCAACCTTTCAAAGACGCGATCGGTATACCCATTTTTTGAAAACCAACTTCGACATTTAGTTTGTTCAAAAACGTTCGTCCGATATTAAATCTCTTCGTTCTTTCAAAATGTGTAAACCACTGTTGAAACTACGAATCTTACTAACACAAACAGAGCGCATACTGCCATGGTCATGACACAGATATGATATCAATGTGATGGATGATATGTTCTTTGGATTTGAGAAACAGTAACTTGAATAGCAAAGCTTTATAGGGGGTGGCGTTTGATACTGTTGATCACGGCTCATTTCACAGCCGCTTATCAACATATTTTGGTGGTGAAGGATATGCTCTGGACTGGATAAAACTATAACTTTTTGACCGAAAAAAAATACATAAAATAACCAGCTTCCGTTGGCCGGAGTGACTTGTACTTATGTATGTTGGTGCTACACCCAGTCAGTTGCACAGGTGTTAAACAAGTGTCATATTACTGATCACTATTTTGTCGACGATAGCCTAAGATATATAAATCCGTCGCTTATGCTCCAAACGAAGACTGCATTTGGGTAGTGTATCAAAAGCATAGCTCAGTGAATGTGTGTAAACAGAATCTAACTGAATAAGGGATGCACTGACATGTTTACCTTTGACAAGTGAAACTAACTAGGCAAACTATGCTTAATGGTATCAATGTTTGCAACGACTCGTTTAGGGTTTCACCATACGTTCGCATCTTAAGCGCCAATCTTAACAAAACACTCACATGTGAAATACCATGGGTAACAAAAAAGCGACATATATGCACATCTTGAAGATCTGATCCATAAATTATCATATCAAAACACTATCTTAAACCCTCATTAACTACTTCATCCTATCGCGCCTCACTTTCTGCAACTTCCTGATACTATTGATAGACTTTTAAAAAAAGGCGCTGCTCAGCTGGTACTCGACTTGCAAAAATACTAAAATATATTGACTTCACGATTGATCACAAGATAGCGCCAATAATATAAAAAACGCTCAATAGGTCATGATATATATAAGCACGGTTGGTCAGCCTTCAAATTAAGCTATTGATCTGATCATCTATGAAAATTCTGGTGGAAAACATTCACTTTCATTAATAGTTTCATTAATAGTTTCATTAATAGTTATGAAAATAAACAATATAATTTATTATGTAAACTCTACCTACCTTAAAGATTGATTCTGACCGTCGCAATTAGGCCAATGACTATAACCTATGTCTAATATAATGAAATAAAATGGATGTTGTGATATGTATCAAAGTAAAATTTTGTGTATGAATATATATTTCATTATGTACTTGCAATGATGTATAGTAGTGATTATGAAACCGTTGTCACAATTAGAACAGGCCACTATGACAACTGCAACACTTTGTGTTGACGTTGAATACGTAATTGTCCCGTGTATAAAAAAAACAATATATGATCCTGATATTCTTCATTTAGTGTATTTTTGTATGTTGTAATTTATGCATAATTAAATTTCAAAGTATTATTTTACGTTGTAATGGGTGCAGTAATAAATTTAGGTTGATAGCATAGATTAATTGAGAAACATACTGAATGCAACTTGCCATTCTCTCTTTAAAATGCAAACAAATACAACAAATGATAATTATTAATACATTTTTATATTCAATTAAACGCTTATATAAACATGCTTACCATACAAACCAATGTAAAAGATTGAGACACATACATTAAGACATGTTTATTGTTCAATATAAATATTGAAACATTTTACAAGATTCATCAAAATGATTAATGTAACACGTCACATTATTATTTATCATTTACTCAAAAATGTATAATTGTCAAGCATATTGATAAATACAATTAAAAAGGTAAATGGAATGAAATATATGTCGTAAAGCATTGTTACTATTAACAGTGTAAACTTGTTTATATACATAACTTTTATGTTATCTCAAATGTGGTTATCAAATAGCAAGAAACGTTTTTTTATCAATCTTTTAAACCAAAACCCAATATATTAAAATGTTAAAGGTGTATTGTTAAATATTTTGTTCAATTGCATACTTGAATGTTCAGATACTTATTTTTTTATACTTAGTTAAAGGCGGATACTTAAACGTTTCAGCATTAATAAGAAGGGATTGGACTTCCATCAATTGCCCAACTTAATTGCGGCCACGTGGTCGGAGAGATGATGGTGAGCTTGACATGCCGCGTTTCGATCCGAGCCGGCATTTCATTGCGCACGATTGTGTTGCCATCAGTGTTTCCTTCAAACACAACCGTCGACCCTGATTCATCCACAACATCTGACCAATCTTCACCAGTTGCGCTAACTGATATCTGGAATTGCCAAATGTAATAATAATTGCGTTCACGTGTGCGAATGGCCATCACGATGCTGGTTTCACCAAGATCAGTACTAATCCATTCGCCGACGTCGCCAGTCGGTGACCAGCAAAATTCCGAGTCTAGACGGCTATAATGCGCCGGATAGTTGCTGTTTGAGCTTGATGCCGTAAGTGCTTCATCAGGAATGCCATACTGTGTACTTGAAATGAGGTCATACGTTGAGTCACATGATTCGCCATCTGAAACAAATGTTTGGGAATGTTACTTTAATAGTTACATTGCATTAAAAAAATGTATCAATCCACCTGATAATTGGATGTAGGAAATCCTAAGTTGATCAATAAACAATATAATCTAAGTTAAGGTGTTTTGTTTGAAATACACTTTGAAATACGATATACTATTCAACTTGTTCAATGTCAATGTTCGCATTTTGATTTGTCAACTCTTTCCTTCCTTTTCGTTTTGAAAACAATTTTTGAACAACATTCGTCAGCGAGGAACAAGACACAGAAATCAATTGATTTTTTTTATTGCAGACATTTAGCCTAATAATACAATCAAACAGGACTGGTGATTTTCTTTTCAGATTTGCAAATTTCTCTCCATTTCTAGCTAATTATGAACAATTATATATGATTGTTCAATTAGTTGCTCTGTGAAATTAACCTTTAAATAATGATATTTAAATAATATATATTCAACAGTCTTAGGCTTAAACAAAAGGTTCGTAAGCATAGCAATCAATGCGTCTTAAACATTGATTGTCACTGCCTGATATTTGACAACGCTTCTCGTTATTTATTGTTAGACGCAAGACATCCGACAATTAGCTATCAATAGCCTTAAGAGGCATGGAAAACAAGATACAGTATTTGATTCCGCCAAACATATACACAAGAGAATGAGAGCGTCTTGTTTATTTTCATTGGATTTTTTTATGTTGCTTATAAACCACAGTCTAAGGGCAAAGTAGAAATTCGATCCCATATGCCAGATCCCAGATTCTCTTTTATCTTAGAATTATGGCTATACGATGACGTAGAGAGTCTGCCACCCCTCTTTCACAGCAAGCCTGTTAACCTTCCATGCTCTAGGCATATACCCAATGATTACAATGTTTGGGTCGACCATAAGTGTGCTCCCCCTTGTGGGCTTGAACTTACGCCTTCTAATCGGTGATATTATGCATTTGTTCTAAGCCTTTAGTCGGCCACTTTATCTATTTAGCCACGGGGGAAGCCATTTCAAGATGGAATATTCGTTTGAAACCATCAGATATTGAACAAATAAAAAAATGAATAATAATATAATAATAAGGCAATCAATATAAGTATCATTATGAGCAAAATGTTTTTTACATGCTTAATATGACATCACATTAAATCATTGGTAATTACGTTTGATTGTTAAATGCACCTATCATGTTCCGTTAGTATATTTGGTAAAATCAAATCTTGCTTTATTCTCATATTTTGATAATAAGTTATCAAGTTATCAAGGATATTTACAAAAATTGGTTCAATTGGAACGTTTCGCAACTTATATATATTTTATTTGGGAGCAATATAGATGAAACACAATCTTTAATAGTCAACCCAGTAACTAAGCATCAAAGAAACAGTGTTATGTACCAAGACATAACGATTGTTAAAGAAAAGCATAATATGTAATTCATGCTATGATAAATACATATTTAGAGGAAATGCGGCAATTAGTTTAAATTTCTTAACATATTCATAATCGTGATGTCTACCTTAATTTTCTAATGCTTCAAGCAATTCACACATACCATAATGAAGCTCTCAATAGGGTGATTTTTTATATTGACCAATTCGCTATTAAAGAAAATATGAGTGTCGTGTATGCGGATAAAAATTTGTATACCTTTTAGATGTTAAATTTGTAACTGTTTTTTAACTGTGTTTACATTTTTATACTAAAAGTTGCGTTCATAATTTCCTTAAGTTAACATGTATATTGCTGGCTCCATGAAGTTCATGTTGTGATATATGAACATTTGACAAGTAACATGTGTAGTTGATAAAGCTATCATAAAGCAATAAGATAATGCGACAGATAAATCTTATTACTATGTTTATTCAGGACCGCTTTTAAAACAATGGTCTTTATCATTTACGTTCAATATATGAGCGTTTTGTATAGAATACAAAACGATCACATAATTTACTTATATATCAATAATAAACACAATCCATAGCAGCATGTACGTATTACACTCGAATATACTTAATTTGTGTAAAGGGTTCAATGATGATTTATAACAACCTTAACTCTGATCAATTATTTAAATTAAAGTATAATGTTTATACAAAGTATAAAGTCTGATTTTTGTGGGTGGGCATTCTAGACTATGCTTAAAGAAAATTCGGCAAAACAACAGTCTAAAACAGATAGCTACAAATATATTTGCTTAAGCTAAAGCAACTTGTTGCAGTCATTGGTAAATATATATACGATATTTCAATGACATTTAACTATTTGTTGTAGCTTTAATAAATCTTAATTTAGATACCATTCAAAGACTATTTTAGAACATATATGCCATTTATACGACATAATCAGTGTGACGTCATCCAATAGATTAACTGTGATCTATGTGGGTGTTATTTATACGAGAGCACGGATTTTGACATTAATTGTGTGATTCGACCTACGATTCGTAATTGACAAAACCCTCCCAGTTAACCAGATAAAGATGGATTAGTGTCAACAATGGCTCGAAATATGTTACGAGCTAGAAATGGACATTTCTTCTAAACGTCTAAGTTGTCGCCGCACCATTAATGAATTAATGAACATGCTTTGCTCCGTTAAATATTGAATTGCTATCTAACATTTGATGAAGCAACACGGATACGCTTGATACTATAAAAGGGAATCAAAAGAAAAGCAAGACGTATCTTCTTAAACAAACGCAAGTCTAATAATGACTCTGTCATGAAATTGTGCTCGGTTATTCCAGTTGAGACCCCTTTGCTGGGATAGCAACACACACATCCTGTTTTTAACCACATTATCATAGCAACACATAGCAACACACACCTCCTGCATTATTAATTTGAGTTACGTTGATACATCTATATACAAGTAACGATATATTTTATGACAGTATGATGTACAAATGAAATAGTAGTAAAACTCAAGAAGTGAAACTCACTTGTACTCACTAAAAGAGCATGTTTCAGGAAATATTAAAAGTAATTTTATTTGCCTTAAACAAGTAATATTGCATCCATATTTAAGTGTTAATGGGTCAGAGCTATATTTTGAAAGCTATTGTTGTTATCACATTTCTCATTACTAGTGAGAACTACTTTATTTTCGAGCATATGAGCTCAAAATTATATTGGAATTTTTATCTCAAAATGAAGCTTATGAAACATTAATTAGCATTTTGATATTAGATAGAGATAAATGTTATATGGCGTTTCGCAAAATTGGTTGTATATTTAAACAAGTATAATTAAAACAAAAATACTGGATCTAATTAAAATGTTAATTAGATACACTTATATTGAATAATGTTTTTCACAATATATAGGCAGCCGGGTCTCACGATAAAGGATTTTCTCGAGAAACACGCCCTCGACAACGACCTTGTTGTGATTAACACAATCACTGCCAACTTATGCCTCGTTCTTTGGAATTTCATCCTGTATTTCGAATTGGGTTGGCATTTGGTTGGTTACGATTGTGCCTTGAAACACAACCGTCGAACCGGATGCAACCACCACATTTGACCAATCAATGCCATTAGCACTAGTAAATATCTTAAATTGCCTGATGGAAAGGTAAGAGCAACCTTCCGTGCACATCGCCATTACAATGCGGATTCCAACCAGATGGGTTGTGAGCCATTCATCAACGTCGTCAGGTCATAGGTAGCTACGCACAAAGGGTTCGCGATATAAAAATATTAACATCACATTTGATTTGATTATGTAAAAAAAATCGATATTTAAACAAAAATAATTTTATTGACAAAATATTTTTAAACACTTTATATACAAATGATATGATATTGCCTTTGTTCCAGAACGTAGCAAAATAAATATTAGAGTATAATATTGTTTTGCATTGTTTTATTTTGAATGATACCTTATATTATTGGTTCATTCAGATTAATTAATAAACATTATTATTTAGTTATTATTATAACTATTTACCCACACTGAACGTATATAATAAATTATCTGTGTTTGTTTGTTCACACGTGAATCAAACTGAATATGATATACGGAATACAAATTCACCCATGTACAGGTATATACATAACAAGTTTTGCATAATTTAAATAAAAAGTAATTGAATGATTATAACTTTAGCCATAATCTGGTGATTTGGTTATTAATACAGCAGCGGATGTGGCCATGTCTTCACCGGGTGTTGTATATATATCATGCGCTTTTGGTTCCAGAAAACGTTAAATAGTGATTAAGATGAATATGTTTGATATGATTAGCATATGTTATATTGTTTTTGACATTTATCAAGATAACTTGTTTGACTTAACGCAATCGAACTAAACTGTCTCAAATTGACATGGCCCTTCTTCACAATATGTATATGCATATAATTATTCCTGATAGAATGTTATAAATCACGTCTTTACCGACGATAACAGTAGATATATAAATAGTTAGGAAAGACTGCATTTGTCATAGCTCAGTGAATTTAAGTAGGGTACCACCAGACGTCCGCGTCTTAAGCACACATCTCTATCAAACACTTTCATTTAAAATACCCTGGGTTACAAGTATTAGACGCGATATATATTCACATTCTAAAGATAAAAAAACCTATCCCAAACATTCTCTTAAGCCCTCATGAACTTCTTCATCCTGTCATGCCTCACTTACTGCATTAGCCATATTTGAAACATAAAGATGATACCGTTGATAGACTTTCAAAATGCCACCGCTTATCTTGCACTCGACTTGCGAAAATTCGATCACATCACACCAGTATTCATGAAGCTACATTAGCTGCCAATTTGTTTCTTAATTAATCACAAGCGCTCATAATATATACATCATTCAGTGACGAAATGCTAAAACATACATAAGAACTGTGGGTCCCGCTTCACAATAAGAAAATAAAAATTCACATTTTCATTAATAGTTTGCGGTAAATAAGTTAGAAAAATATGGAATACAATTTGTCGATGCTTAAATGTGATGGCTGTAAATGGATGTAAATTGCTGTTATGAAATTGATCAATGGGAAATAATCTGGAGGCTTGACGTATATATATATATAGTTAATATAGTTGATCTTGCACTTGAATGATACATTGGTGTGATTATTAAACAGTTGTTTCAATTAGACCAGACCATTAAAACAACTGCAACATTTTATGTTAACGTTGAATGCGTACTTGCCCCGTTTATAACAAGAAACACTATATAACCATGATATGTTGCCTTCAGTGAAGTTGTGTAATTAGTTTTAAATGGGTGCATTATCAAATCCAGGTGGATAAAATAAATTTATCGAGAAGCATACTAAATGCAAATTGTCGAGTTTCATTTAATAATTCAAACAAATACAACAAATGCCATTTATTAATACATTTTTTACATTCAATTAAACGTTTATATAACATGCTTACAATCCAAACAGATGTGAAAGATTAAGACACATACAATAAGACATGTTTATTGTTTAATATAAATATTGACACATTTTACACGACTGATCAAAATGATTAATGCAACACATGACATCACCATTTATCATTTACCGCAAACCGTATAATCATAACGTATATTGATATATACAATCAAAAAGGTACATTGAAAGAAATATATGTTGTAAAGCATTGCAACTTTTAACATTGTAAATTTATTTATAAACACAGGACTTGCATGTTATCACATATCTAATAATCAAGGAGCAAGGGAACGTCGGATTATCGATGTTTTTAACCAAAACACATTGTATTCAAATCTAAAAGGTATATTGTTTAATGTTTCTGTTCAATTGCATACTTAAATATTCCGATTCTTATTGTTTTCCATACAAAGTTAAAGGCAAATACGTCCACTTTGCAGCATTAATTAGAAGGGATTGGGCATCCATCGATTGCCCAGCTCAATTCCGGATACCACGTTGACGAGATGATGGTGAGTTTTACGTGTCGCGTTTCGATCGGGGTGGGCATTTCATTGGTCAGGATTGTGGAACCATCAGTGTTCCCTTCAAACACAACCGTCGACCCGACATCATCCACAATATCTAACCAATCTTCGCCATTTGTGCTAACGGATATCTCGAATTGCCTGATGTAATCGAGTCCATGACCACGCGTACGAATCGCCATCACGATGCGAGGTTCACCCAGATCAGCTGTAATCCAATCACCTAAGAAAGGATTCGAAATCAGGCACCAGCCCCGTTCTGAGTCAAGACGACTACTATATGCGTCGTAGGAGATGTTCCATGCACTGCAGGCAGTGAGTGCTGAATCAGGAATGCCGTACTCAGGACTTGAGATCAGGTCATACATTTCAGCACATGGCGCTTCCTCTGAAACAGTCAAACTCAAAGTCTTGGTCCTAAGTAGCCCCTTATAAACCTTCTACTACCAAATATATTCAAATTACATTATTGTTTCTTATAAATCATAAGCGAATTGTTCATCAAGGAATAAAATTTGACGCTGCTTAGTTAGTGAACATCATCATACATTTATGTTATATTGTGACTTGATAAACCTTTGCTCACAGATTTTTGAGATATTTACTTACCTGGCTTGTATGAGTTATAAATTGTAAATATGCACTAACCTTGGTCAGATTGTTGTGTGCTTGAGTCAGAGGCGGCTGTAGTCAGGTCTTCATCTGTTGTTGCTTCTACACTAGGCGCATTTGGCTCCGGATTTTCTTGCGAGAAAAGGATAATATACATTAATAAACAATGAATTAATTTTGTGAAGGGTTTGTCTGCTTCTCTGAGGGTATGAAAACATTACAAAAGTCCTTTGCCAAACCCATTCCATGAATAACCTTTAGATTTAATTGCAATGTAAGGTCAAGCGTTTTGAGAGTATGTTAAATTATTTTTTCATATTCAAATAATGATTGACAAGACATTTGTTTACTTTATACAAAGTCATTTCAACCATGGCTCATCCTCATAATATTTATATATATCAAAAGATTACTGAAGAAAAATATTCGAAAGCAAAATAAATTTTATTACTAATTAGGTTGTTTAGATATTATCTTTAAATGATGTTGTTTTACATTATTTTTGTCAAAAATAGCCAAAAAACGAATGGATGTGTAAATGGAAGAGGATGAGAAATAGCACCTTATTAGTAAAAAAGAAACAAAGATTTAGTACGCACGTATAAACTTTGTGTTCGGTTCATCCACGATTACACTATCCTCTCTCAAAAGTTCGCATATTGTTGAATTGCAAAAATTGGCATTGCTGCATCCTTGCGTTGCCGTACATTCTACAGCGCACTGTATGATACTGTTGACATTCGTGATTGCGATAATGTCAGAAACTCCGCGTTTATTATTCAGAATTTTATACAGATCATTACAATCTATGAAAGCAATGAACTGCAACATAAGGATGACAACAAAATTCATGACTGCGTTTTATCTTATATATTATGCAATGCAACTCCCTATTTGAAGCATTTGCAAATTTGGTTTTCTGACCACAGTATGTGTGGTGATTCAATGGAATGGATTAGCTTAAATGTGCATTCTTGGATCAACGTGGATAGAACCCATTGGCTGTATTTTGTTACCATACCTAGCAACCAAGCAACGTAGCGATCCAGTATTGGCTGATGTATCAGTTAACCCTGTGCCAAATCAAATTCATGCCAGTGTCTGATATTTTTAAAATTAGCTGACTGAATCATTCACTGCTTATGTGAACTATTTTTTACATGTTTTGTGTTACTGTGTTATGGATTAACTTATGTCGAATGGCACTTTTGCTCAAACAAGTACAAAGGATTGCTTGAAACATAGAAATTAACTAAAAATAATGTTATCTTTTATAGAAATCCCATTCGCGAAACATTAGTTTAGGAGAGTAAATTGATTCAATGATGCAATGCAGGACTTGTTACTGTGGCCAATTTGTATGATGTTTCATGTTTAAGGCCTTTGTTAATAATTTAGTTATATTTATGCAATCTTACGCTCAATTTGGCATGTAAAACTAGTTAAATAGTCCGTTTTTCTGCGTCTAATGAGTTTGATAAATTGTTAACGGCTATCATTTCAATGTTCTCGAAGTAATTTTGGACACTAATCACTTGTCAATATCTTGATTGATTCTTAACAAATATCGAGCCGTTTTCATAAAAAATAGTGTGGTTAAAGCGAAGGCAATTTTTCAACAACACCCTTTAAAACCCCTTTAAGCGGATTTTACTAAATTCGGTAGGAACAATTCTTATTACTTTTGCGGTTTTATTATATCAAAATGAGTTCAGACAACCAAATTCATTATTACACGGATCCCTTCAATCAAATTATTCCAAGAAATTATTCTAACAAAATATATGTCACGCGTATTTGTTGCGGAATTGGGGTAATATCGTCGGTAATTCCAATCCTTATTGGATAGCATTTTCAACATACACTTTAACATTATAGTCAAAATACTAACAGATTTTGCATATAAAGTATATAATAATGTAATGTATATATTACACTTAAACTGATAACTGTTAAGCGGGTATTCACCATGTGAACACCGGGAGCATATCTTGCGTTATTTCCTTTTTCTCTGTACTTAAAAAATATGTTGGTAAGCAGTTCTCATAATCATAATCAGATTAAATAAAATAAAATGTAATATCAAATACTCCGATTGCAATTTTGAGACAACGTATTGAGGAAGTTGATATATGATAAATAAGGAAACATAGTTTTTCATCATTAAACCTAGATGTACTCGGTGTCAACCCTCTGCTTTGACATTCAGAAAAATGTTTGACACATAGCATGACTATCTAAACAACTTTAAGAATTAGTGATGTTTTTAATTTATTTTATTGTTACAATGCCAATTGATGAATGCTAGTATTGGCTCACCAGCATTGGGTTAAGAAAGTGCTATTATTCAGAAAATGCAATGGAATAGTCACAATGACCCATCATCGGTCTATTAAGAAACATTTGGCTTTACAAAGATGGAAACCTTAGAGATTGTTGATTAATTGAATTCGTTTGATATAACTTGAGAATGCCCATATAGATGCAGATGTTTTGCCATTAAAATAATTGCTTATTATCAATGCTTGGCTGTAATTAAATCTTTTGGTAGACACCGTTGATAAACATAAACGCATTAGTGTCAATTATTAATCACTTACAGGCTTGAACAATTAAACAGAGTAAAACATATCTCACATGCATTTTATGACTTAATGCAGTGACAGCTAAATCACACACATATTTTTTATCGAATTAATTAATATTGTTCATATATGCATCGCTTTTTTCTATAGAGGTATGTCGCTGTCGTTACAGTACACCTTTGCCTGTCTCCTCAAATAATCAACTGTATCACTTAAGACATCAATGAAATTATTTTTACATACTTTAAACTCAAAGTTTCACTCTATAATAAAAACCTTTTTTTTTTGGTTTTTGAGCATTGTACAAATATGAATTTATAGAACAATTTCAATAAGAATAGTCTTATGTCCTAATCCCTGCCTTTTCATCTGGAACATTTTTTTGACATTTTTGATAGCATGTTCAATCATCTTAAGGACGTTGAGTTGGAGTTGATAATGAAGCGTTGCCTGATTCTGAAGTTGAAATCTACTAAAGATATAATTAATCAAATCATGCTTGAAATAAATTTTGTTGTTATGTTTACAACACGTGAAATGGTGATTCATAATCACCTTTTAATGGATTTAATAAACATATATGACATTTTATGTTTATTTAAATCACAAATTACGTATTAAAATGTCATTTTGTGAAATTAGCAAACTAACAAAACACAATATGTCATCCATTGAAATAGATTATATTTGAAATAATTCCATTTATATAACAATAAAGATGTTCTATATAAAATCAGGGAAATTTGATAAAGAGATATATATCATGTTTCTCAGATATCTATTTAACAATATTCCCAATAAACTTGCAATATTAAGATTATGTTATCAATCGAACATCATTAGTAAGTGACTCTTCATCAAATAACATATGAAGCTATAAATTGACGTACAAAGTAATCCTATAGAACCGAACGGCACATTATTATAGTATTTGTTAATATTACATTCAAATGTTTATTTAGAGATGAAATATTACCAGTGTGAACTCAAACTTAAATCATGAAGATGATATTACTAATCGAAGAGAATTAGCAAGTAACTCTTAATCAAATATCATATAATTGTTCTGATTATATCTCATTAATCACCACAACAAATAGATCCATAGAATAATGACACATAATTATTGAATCTGTATGCATTACATCTATATTGTTTTGATAGCATTTGATATCTTGTACCATGAAACTGGTTTAACTAAACCGCCTAACACTATCCACTATTAATAATCAATAGCGAATCATGTTTTCCATGTTAGTAAGTGAGTTTGGTAAAATAAGGTGATAAGTGGTTATATTGTCTTTTAATGCTCCAAACAAAATATAAATTGTAAATTGCCATTCTTTAGACTATTCCCATTAGGGCATCACATTATCAGCATTAGACGACAGGCGACTCACATCCTAGTTCAGAAAATATCTGATTGTTTCTAAATAATCATAAATGAAGTTGCATAATTTGACGCATATTTCATATTTGCAGAATTTCTGATTGCTATCATAATTTACGGTTACAATAATTCATCGATGGTGTGCATGACATCATAATATTGGTCTTTTACATTTTAACAATTAACTATGATTTTTTTTCATTTGCAACTATGCAAATTGATTTATGAGTTATAACTTATTGAACACGATCCAAAGCTTAATCTTTTAGTGCATGCAATAAATGCTTCATTAAGCAGTCTAAGTAATATTTAACTATGGGATACATGTGTTGTTATATTTTCAGATTAGTTTCTTACATAGTAATAAATAATTATAATCGGTTTTATATCGCGATTATTGACAAATCCATGATATTTATATTTCATTTCCTAACTATCGTTAGCCACATGCGGCGTCTACAATTATAACTAGTCCCTTGACAAGCTATAGCACCGAGTGTAAGAAGCATATACGATACCGTTGTGAACCCTAGGAAGAAGCTGAAAAACATATTGAGATCTGACATGAGTCGGGCCCGAAATCTCGCCACCGATGCAATATCCACTTGGCCAGTCAGCCACTATACGGACTTGACCACCGATCTTTCCTTGTTACATATCATTATATCATTATTGTTTCATCGTTACATATCATTATAATCATGAGATTCGAACTCGTCTTGACTTAATTTGGAATGCTGGAGAATATATGTTCATATCATCAAACACAATAACTTCACATAATTCGAACAATGCAAAGATTTATTAAAACCATTGAATAAAAGCAATCATGGCTAAGTAAATGGAACCTAATGCGTAACATTAAAGTGCCTTCAATATCAAAAACGAAACAATTTCAATAAAGTTTATTATTTGAAACAAAGAGACAAGCAACATGTCACTCACGATGGTTTATCTTGCAGGCGAGTATACTAATTTAAAGATAGAAGTCCATATATGTTTCGGGAATGGAACGGCCCATATATGCGACATATCTAGTTTAAATTTGAAGATATTTATGTTTACATATAAACCACAATTTACAACCCTGCTCATGTGTATATAAGATTGGTATGATTATGGATGCAAGTGTAATCATAAGTTCCTAATACTTGTATCTTCCAAATCATTTGAAAAAGATAGCGTGTTAAAATTCTAAAGGACACTAACCATAAGCAGTGTTTTATTTAGGTTGTTTTGTTACCTTTGAATACATGGCTTATAACTTACTTGACAAACATCTATGATTATTTCCTAAATAGTCTTCTACAAGCGACTGACAGTATAAACTGCAAGATCAAACAATTTTCATAACCATTAGGAATAAATACACTGATTATGCTTTATTTTATTGCCACAAAATAAACGTTGTGTGTCTGAAATACTTCAAATGGGGACATATCCATGACAGTTTTGTACTAACAGTTTTGTGCCTGAAAATAGAGCAAAATATGCTGTTTAAATTCTCAATTGTGTTCAATTCAAAGTAAAATTTGAAATAAGGCGTGAAATAAAAGATAGCATTTTCAGTTTTGGAACGTGTAAGGAAGTGGAATAATTTTGGAAGCCTGTTCAGATCTTTATAAATAAAAGTATCGTATATAAACTGTTTGTATTTTCATCTTGATTGAAATTGTTAATTGACCATTTGGCTTTTTTTACCACTGTATATATAGACACATTTGCAACATTTTATTTCATTTTTTTTACAAATACATATTTTTTTTGTTTTTAATATATTTTTGATTATTTTAATATATAACGGACATTTACATTCATACAGACAGGAATACATAGACATTACAAAATAAAAACACGACAACACAAAACGCTTCTATTATACTTTCAAAATGAAAAGTTTCATCGACGTGATTGTTCAACAACTATTTAAATAGCACTGTTATTGCTTATTAATTGATATATATTTACAGCGTGGAAGTGGATCTCTGGTGTTTTTTGGAGAGGTTCATGCTGTTAAGGATGCTATCATTTGAAACTCCAAACAGGTCTAGCCCTCGATTAATGCAGGTGGGAGGTTCTACTTTCATTATGAACCAGCTATAAAATTCTTTACTCTCTGATTTGCTAATATTAAGAGCTTTTCCATTCTTAAGCAAACTTATTTCTGATTAGACGTTTATATATGGTTTGTTTTCTCGTATTAGGGTTTGAAGATCAGGATCTTTATTTACCGATTTTTTAACTGAATTTATAATTCCAAAGTACCTTAAAAATGGTATTATTCTTTATTTGAAATTGGTCAATAGCCATTCACTCGCATCGTTTGCAAATACACATATAAATAGGCAGTTTGCATGAAATGTGTTGATTAGTGCTAGTCCAGTTTTAGGTAAGCGGCTCTTGTTGTATCTTGGTTAGACTCGTTTTGCACATACTATTTTGTTTTTGTATCTTCTAAAAAACAAAGAGCGATACATAAAATTGATGTATATTCTTCTTAAAGAAAATATAAGACGGGTTTCTTTCATTCATGATATATATATGGTATACACCTACTTTAAGACTTTCAATGGACAATGTTTTGAATGAAGCAACATAGTATTTGGAAGCCTATGTGTTAGCACGTTACTGCTGCATGAAAAGAGTGCTTGGCTATTGATTTCTCTTAAAATGTGTTAATGTTGTTCTTGCTTTATCTGTAATATTGGATGTTGTAACATCCAGATCAATGTAAATGTAGCTTCTTGTAAACAAGGTCATAGAAAACAGTGTGAGAGATTTGAATTGAATAAGCGTCTCGTGTCTTGTCTTCGGGGGCAAAATATAGATTACTGTAGATGAATTTTGTTATAAGTACCCTTTCGATAAATGAATTATTAACTTTTTTTCTGTGAAATATGGTAATAGTCTATTAGAACTCAATTAAAGACATGCTCCAGTGTTTCATGATTTTAACAATGTATTGCTTTAAAACATCATGAAAGAAGAATTTTGCAAAAATGAAAGAGGATCATAAACCATTGCAAAGGCTTTCATCATGGACATCATTCTTGCGATAAAGGTGTTAAATATATTGTGTTAAATATATTGTTAAATATATCATAAACATGTATCTTATATTGTAGTAATCATTCAAATAATTGTCAATGCATTACATAGAGTCAACTTCTAGATTGAGCTTACAGGAATGTAACTACCTAGGTATGGATAATGCAAGTATGAAACCAAACTGCAATTATATCAAGTTTTCATAGAACATCTATTCAAATCATATATAAACATATATCACATATTAATAATGATACTCACAAATAAATAAATAATATTTCTTAATATTAATAATAATTGATTCATTGTTATCCGAGATACGAAACCACTCATACATCACTCGTAAGTACCACTATATATTGCAATTAGGGCCAATAGTTACCTCACGGCATATACACAAATACTGTTAAAAAATGTCAAGCCCTTTTCCAGGGTTTTGCCATGAACGATGAAGAGCAATCTATGTTAGTTGTGATTAACATTGGAAACCTAATCGATGTTTCTTATGATGCTCGGTACGGCAATACGTGGAAATCTACCAATGGAGCAATTCGTTACACATGAATCAGTTCCAACCAGTTTTTTTTTATGAAATCGCCATTAACATCAGAATCAATTATACGATACCTTTCTTTTCCTAATGAATTTACCAACCACAACATATCGAAGTGCAACAGAATCAGCCACGGTCATATTTCACACATGCGTAGACATTATTCTGCACCAAAACAATTTAAACACTACTGCACACGTTTATGGTAAACACTGGGGAGGGGTACAGTTTTGACCAGCATATATGCGAACAATATATGCAAACATACTCACTTGCAATACATGTCAACGGAATTAAATTAAATTATAACATGCCTGACATAGTAAGGATATATCAGGAGGACACCCTTTTCATTTCACGACATAAATAAATAAACCATTTTAAATTATAAAATGGTATAAAATTATAATTATAACATGTCTGGCATAGTAAGGATATATCAGGAGGACACCCTTTTCTTTTCACAATATAAATAAATGAACCATCTTAGCCCTGCAATGAACAATTAAACCTTGTTTAGATAGATATTTGCCATATTAATCAGAATAAATGATAAGATACCATAGCTACGATACTTACGATAATATTGATGAATACATTTTAAAACATGCGTTTTCAAAGGAATCGAATAGGTTTTTCTAAAGTTGTCGAATAGCATTTTCCAAGTAGCCGAATGGTCCAGAGCTGGTGAAAATGAAATAATGTAAATAATAAATGCATGACTAAGTAACTAAGTTCTTATAAAGTAATATACTGTTTCGTTCTGCATTTTTGATACAATGTAATATGCAATTGTTCAAGTGACAGTAGTTTTCAAACAGGCGCACCTACATGCTCATGATTAATTGCTCCTATTATTTACCAACGAAACATAAATGATACTTATAGCGTTCATTTAGTGTTTGTGTAAAGTATGCTAACGGTAAATTGTAAATGGGTGCATTTGTGTCTCAATTTGCACATTAAATTTACCAATCATATATACATGCTGACAATGCAAAACATTTTTAGGATTGCTTAAGGCACATAAAATTAAATTTGCTTTATGGTACAAAATACATATTTAACATATGGATATAGACATTATGCTCGATTTACCAAAATGAGTAATGAAGCACATCAGATTATTTATTATCATCAAACACTTCAAAAGGTCATAACATAAATTTGTCTCGGTTAATTGAATCACATGAATATTGTAAAGAAATGCATCAGCGACACACCTATTACCACAGTACGTTTATAATTAAGTCATGTAATTCCTCAAATCGCAACGTTTGGTATTTAAGCTATTTGACACACCTGTTCATTGATGTGTTAAGAAGATATCCAATATAGATATTTATGTTTATCTGAAATATACTTTCAAATCGATATGTTTCGTATTTTCATACTTGAATGTAAAGATAATATGTCTTATAGCATTTGATCATATTTGATTGGTCAAATGTTGTAGACTAATCAACGATTGTGAAATAGTAACTTGAATATCAAAGCTTGATATGGGGCTTTTGATACTGTTGATAACGGCTGATTTCAAGGCGCTTACCAACAAAGTTTGGTGGCGATGGACATGTTCTGAAATATATGAAATTATAACTTTTTGGCTGAAAAAAAAAATCATTTATTAACCGGTTTCCTTTAGGCTAGTGTGACTGGACCTTGATCATACTTGTGTTTAACCAAGCTGGTCGCACATATTGTCAACAGGTTTCATAACACTTACCAGTTTTTTTACCGTCGATAGTCAGTTATATATCCTTCACTTCTCCTACAAACAAAGATTGCATTTGAGTAGTGTATCAAAAGCGTTACTTAGTTGATGAGTGTAAACAAACAGTAAACGTTATATGGGAAAAATGAATTCATTACCTTTGGCAAAGACAAACTAGGCTTGGTGCTATCAATGTTTGCGACAACCCGATTAAGTAATCGCCCTACGTCCGCAACTTTCGATGATAGACTTGATAGACTTCTAGAATCCAAAAGGGCGCCGCACGGCTGGTACTCGACTCGAACGCAACATTACATTCACATCATGCCAGTTCTCAATGAGTAATATTGAGTGATATTGAATTTGCTTCACAATTAATGACAAGATAGCGCCTTTTATATATAAATTATTCAATGACGAAATGCTAGAATATATAAATAAGAGCTGTTGGTCACACCTCACCAGAAGATAATAAATACATTTTAATAATTTACAGTAAAGATAGTAAAGAAAAAAAACATAATTTGTCTGTGATTGAATTTGACCGTTTCAGTGGTTACCATGACTATAACGAATCGCTAATATAATGACAATAAATGGTTTTTTATCAATGGGAAATAATCTGGCTGCTTGGTGTATAAATATAGTTGATAATGCAATTGGATGTTACATTGCTGTGATCATCAAACAATTAGAGCAGACCATTATGACAACTGCAACATTTTATGTTAACGTTGAATGCGTAGTGGCCCCGTTTATCAAAAAAAAAACAAGATACATACTGAGTAAAGCTTGCCGTTCTCTCTTTCACAAAATGCAAACAAATGCAACAAATTATATTTATTAATACATTTTACATTATTCTAAACGTACAAATAAACATGCTTACAATACCAACAAACGTGAAAGATCGAGAAATATACATAAGGACATGTTTATTGTTTTTTAATATAAATATTGAAACATTTTGCACGCTTCATCAAAATGATCAATGCAACACATCACATTATCATTTATCATTAACCGCAAAACATGTTTAATCATCAAGCATATTGATTAATACAATTAAAAAGGTAATTTGAATGGAATATATATTGCAAAGCATTGTTACTATTAACGATGTTATTAATTTTTAAACACAGGACTTTAATGTTATCTCAAAAGTAGTTGTCAATGAACAATAAAACGTCTGGTTATCAATGTTTTAAACCAAAACCAAATATATTCAAATACAAAAAAGTATATTGTTCAATGTCTTTGTTCAATTGCATACTAACATGTTCAGATTCTTATTGTTTGCCATACTAAATTAAAGGCAAATACGTCCACTTTGCAGCATTAATTAGAAGGAATTGGGCATCCATCGATTGCCCAACTCAATTCCGGCCATGTTGTCGAAGAGATGATGGTGAGTTTAACATGTCGCGTTTCGATTGGGGTTGGCATTTGGTTGGTTACGATGGTGGATCCGTCAGTGTTGCCTTCAAACACAACCGTCGACCCGGATTCATCAGCAACATCTGACCAATCTTCGCCATTAACGCTTACGGATATCTTGAATTGACTAACGTAGAAAGCATCGCGACCACGCGTGCGAATTGCCATCACATTTCGGGGTTCACCCAGATCAGCATTGATCCATTCGCCAACGTCTCCAGACGGAGTCCAGCCAAAGTGTGAGTCAAGACGGCTGTTAAGTGTCGGGTAGCTGTAATGTGCGCTGGATGCAGTAAGGGCTGTATCCGGAATGCTGTGCTCATAACTTGAGATCAGGTCATACGTTTCAGCACATGACGCTTCCTCTGAAACAATTAAACTCGAAGTTTTGATCCTAAGGAGACCCTTATCCAGTTTTTACTACCTAATATATTCAAATAACATTATTTTCTCTTTAAAATCATATGCGAATTGTTCATGTTTATATCAAATACATTACGTTTAAATGACTTGATCGGAATAGAAAAACTTTCACCGAGATTTGAATTTGACTTTGCTTAGTTAGTGAACATCATCATACATTTATCTTATATTGTGGCTTGATAAGAGAAAAAAAACATTTCCTCTCAGATTTTTGAGATATTTACTTAGCTTGCTTGCATGAGTTATAAATTGTAAATGTGCACTAACCTTGGTTAGATTGTTGTGCGCTAGAGTCAGAAGCGGCTGTGGTCAGGTCTTCATCTGTTGTTGCTTCTACATTAGGCGCATTTGGTTCCAGATTTTCTTGCAAAACAAGATAATATACATTGATAAACAATGCATTTCAAAAGGGTTTGTCTGCTTCTCTGAGGGTATGAAGACATTACAAAAGCCCTTTGCCAAATCCATCCCCTAATTGACCTATTAGATCTAAGTGCAATTTTAGGTCAAACGTTTTAAGCGTATGTTAGATTATTTTTTCATGTTCAAAAAGGGATTGACTGGCCATTGGTTTTACTTTATACAAAGTCATTTCATCCATGGCTCATCCTCATAATATTTATGTATATCTAATGAATACTGAAGGAACAATATTTGAAAAAAAACCAATTAACTATAATACTAATTAGTTGTTTTAGATATTATCTTTCAATGATGTTGTTTTACATTATTTTGGTCAGAAATTGCCAAAACGAATGGCGACCTGCATGTGCATAGTATGAGCTCAATTCAATGGACACCATAAATGCTATATTTAGAATCCTGTGCTCAGAACTAAAAATCATGTCATACGTTTCGACGCATGACACTTCCTCTAAAACAATTAAACTCAAGTCTTAGTCCTAAGTAGCCCCTTATCAAGTTTTTACTACATAATATATTCAAAAAACATAAATCTGTTTATAAATTATAAGCGAATTGTTCATGTTTATATCAAATACATTACGTTAAAATGACTTGATCGAAATATGAAAATGTTCACCGAGATTTAAATTTGACGTTGCTTAGTTAGTGGACATCGTCATACATTTATTTACTAATGTGACTTGATAAAAGAAAAAAACACTTTCCTCTCAGATTTTTGAGAAATTTACTTAGCTTGCTTTTGCATGAGTTATAAATTGTAAATGTGCACTAACCTTGGTTAGATTGTTGTGTGCTTGAGTCAGAAGCGGCTGTGGTCAGGTCTTCATCTGTTGTTGCTTCTACATAAGGCGCATTCGGTTCCAGATTTTCTTGCAAAAAAGGATAATATTTACATCACAAGTCCTTTGCCAAATCCATCCCCTGAATTACATTTAGATTTAATTGCAATTTTAGGTCAAACGTTTTAAGCGTATGTTAAATTATTTTTTCATATTTACATAGAGAATGACAGGACATTTTTTTACTTTATACAAAGTCATTTCAACCATTGTTCATCCTCATAATATTAACATATATCAAATGATAACTGAAAGTTATATTTGAAAAAAAAACCAATAAATTATATTGCTAATTAGAGTTTTCAGTTATTAAAAATAGGCAAATCAAATGGATGTGTAAATGGACGAGGATAAGAAATAGCACTTAATTAGTAAAAAAAAGAAAAAAAATCTTGTACGTACGTATGAACTTTGTGTTTGGTTCATCCATAATAACAATATCCTCTCGTAGAAGTTCGCATATTGTTGAATTGCGAAAATTGGCATTGCTGCATCCTTGCGTTGCAGTACATTCTGCACCGCACTGTATGATACTGTTGACATTCGTGATTGAGATTATGTCAGCAACTGCACGTTTATTATTCAGAATTTTATACAGATCATTACAATCTATGAATGCAATGAACTGCAACAGAAGGATGACTGCGAAATTCATGACTTTGTTTTAATAAAGTTGATTCACGATTGAGCTTAAGTAAGTTTATTGTTAATCCAGGTGTGGAACAGCAACACGTTTGAGATTTCAGTAGAGTTCGTTAGTCTTAATACACATTGTCATGTTTCCTTGATCAGCGTGGAAACATCTCATTGGCTGCATTACTTGATTACACCTAACAACTAAGCAACGCAGTGATCCACTATTGGCTGTGTTATTCGGTCACAGTGTGCCGGATCAAATTCATGCTCCTCTCTAATATTTAATATTTGTTGACTGATTCATTCACAGCTGATGTAACACCTTTCTTTTTATTTTATGCTTTATGGATCTTTTTGTGTAGGTTGAAATCATTACACTGTACGAATTTAAGTAAAAAATAAACGTTTAGAACATGAAATTTACTGATGAAATAATATTCCTTATCGATATCCCATTTACGAAAACATGAGCTACAGAGAGCAAATGCATGCAATGATCCAAAGAAGGACTTGCAAGTGTGGCCGAGTATTTTTTGTCTTATAATTAATATATATCTGATATATTTTGGCTTGCTCTGAAGTAATATCTATGTATATTTAACTTCATTAGGGTGTACATAAATAATAAACATATTTAATACAGGCCGACTATTGATTTTTATGTATTTAATGACCATCACCTCCCTTTTTTCGAAGCTATTTTGGAAGCATACACTGTTACTGTTTTGATTGAATCTAAATAAATTTCGAATAACAATTTAAAAGCAATAGTGTTGTACAACAACATCGATACCACCCCCTTTCACGATATAAAGTCGGAATCTAATAAGTGTTATTGTTTTAGGGGCCTTACATGCATAAACATATATTGGATAAAATATAAAAATTGCTCATGTGAATAACAAAGAGAAACAAGCGAGAAATTTATTCGCAGTGTTAATCAGATGATTGTTCCGCAAAATTGCAAATTCATACATTTATGAATATGAAAATAAAAGCTAGAAACAATAAAACAAACTAGAACATAAAATATTCGTTGGCATCTCCTGTAATGTAATGAAAGTTCTTACCAAATTTAGCACATGCTATATGAATAGCTCAGTGCAACAAGTTGTAAAGTAAAACATTATTACATGGGAAAACCTACACTAATCGTGTTTCAATTGGTCATCTAATTTAAGATTTTGAATTTTGAAACCAAGATTGCTTATGAACACACCGATATCGCATGTTTGCACAAGTATATAACATGGATTATGTGATACTATTCAAATTTTGCGATATGAATTAAATCAACAAACCCATTTCTGCATGGAGACCCTCAAATTTAAGTTTGAAACAAAGCAACATATATGTCGAGGAAGGAGGGGGGTATACTGTGCATATGGGGACCTTTTCTTGGTGTTTTAGTCCTTTTAATGTATTTACAACGATGATTTCAACATTTTGGACAAAATTATAACACTCTTTACATGTTGAATATACATGTATTTATTTAAGTTAGCCTTCATGTTAAATATATTTTAAGAGAGCCACATAAAGGTATTACAGGTGAGTGATTAGTCATATACTATAATTGTTATCATATTATAGCAATCCTACATATGCCATTTTGGTTTGTGCTGAATTCATGGTGATAATTAACTTATTTGGATAAAACATATTATGAATCACCACATCATCACTACATTACATTTGTAATATAATGAAATATAATCTTGTGTTAAGCGCTGTTGATAAACATAGACACATTAGGCTATTCATAAATGACATATTCGATACTAATAAATCATAATGTTTTGTTATGCACACTGTCGCAGCATCATTTTTTGCAATAATATGCAAAACTATTGGCTCCTGCAATAAGCTAGGCGCACGGAGCTTTTGTTGCTCAAATATTTATTCAAACTTGTAAATTTTAAATATGATCTGTGTCAAGACAACCTTGTATCATTTAGTGAGCGGTACGGATATAAAAGCATTTAGGCTTAAAGCTATCATGGCATTATTATGAGTCAGTCCAATTTCATGTTTGACAATAGTGCGCATTAATACGGAGTGTATTTATTACATTTAAACCCTGCTTTGTGTCATGAATTGTAATTAATGACTGTTAGGCGGGTGATCACCATGTGTACAATAAAAAGATGCCATGCAATAACTGCTTTGCCTTTGTACTTAAATACATTTTATCGTTAGGTAGCAGCGTTGATAAACATAGACGCATTAGATTATGTAAAAATGCTTTTTCAAATACTTATGTCTCAAATCGTATCATTGTGAGAACTTACTACGAAATTTGATATATAATGAATTCGAATTAATAGTGGTTTCTGCCGCGATACACAATCGTTTTGCTGCTTAGATATTTGTTCAGACCTGAAGCCCTTAAATGTAGCCCCTGTCATGCTAACCCTTTATTTCTGCTAGAACGATATCTGACAATAAGCATGATAAGATTAATGACATGTTATTATTTATGTCAATTATTATCAATGCACGTTAGTATGGGATTCACATACATTAGGTCAAAATTGTATTTTACTACAGAGAATGTGTTGGAATCGTAACAGTGTCATATCATTGGTCTATTAAGAAAAATTTGATAAAACCTTAGAAATATAAGATTTACCAACTAAAAATAATAACTGATAGGCTACAAATCACCATATAATCACACACAACATGTCTTGCCCTTGATATATTTGCTTTGCATTTGTGCTTAGTTCAAATTCAATATATTGGTTTATGGTTGACACCGTTGATAAACACACACGCAAAAGTGTCAAGTCAACTTTAAACCACTAACAGGCTTTTACGCATGACAAAAGCAGATAATAAGAGATCTAGAGCAATTTATGATTTAATGCACTCACACATAAATCATGAATATACATTTTATCGAATCAATATAGTTCATATCTGCACCGTAATGTCTTTTGAGGAATGTCGCTATTGAGACATTACATTTATGTTGGTCCTGTGTATCAGATTACAGACAAAGCATGATTTCTTCTTGCAAATAAACAGAGGAAATCTAATAAATGCATGCAAAAGAGATGTATATTGAAAAAAAAAACTTTTAGGCAAGATATTTATAATTTAACATTATATAACTAAAATTCTATGATGTTATATAGTTTGTTTTAAAGATAGATTTGAATGTTCAATTTTTCACATAACTAGTTCTCAAATAAAGAAAAAATAAATAAAACAATGTTGCACACATCCCTCAGATTAAATCATTCAAATAAAAAAAATATGTGTCGAAGATTGTATATTGACAATTTATCTTTAGAAGTTTGAGTTTTTAGTCAATTTTGAGTCAATCTGAAGCGGAATACGATCAGAATACAAATAAAACAAATAAAAGCATGTTTATGTTATTTAGTTAAAAATACATAACGTCAAATGATGTGTAATAATCCCCTGTAAATGAAATAATTGAAAACAATATGGCGTAATATATTTAGATTGAACATTGTGTATTAACAATGTCATTATCTTAGATTAGCATTAACAATGTTTTAGAAATCACATCATATAGGTGTTATATATAGGAACAGGGTAATTAATTCAAATAAATGTTTTTTTTTACGTCTTCAATATGCTGAACACACACATATCATGTGTCTTAGATGTTTATTTGACAATGAAATTGCATCATTAAGAGGATTTTTCAATCGAAGAGCATTAGCAAGTAACTCTTATAAGAAAACATAACATTTCTATGTTTTTTTTCAACGTACCAAATAAAACCATAGAACACAATGGCACATTATTATCGCATTCGTATACATTACATCCATATTGATATAAATGAACCATGTCACTGGTAGTGAGTTTAGCTAAACCGCATTACACTGATCGTTTTTAACAATCAATAGCGATTCATGACCTCAATATTAGTAGACGAGTTTGGTACAAGATGATCATATCTCGTCTTTTGATTCTCAAAACAAAATATAAACAACAAATTATTTATTCTACACACTCAGCAATAGCAGTGTTAAAGAAACAACGGGTGACTCACAGCCTAGATAAGCAATTAGTATTCTAAAATGTCATAAATTAGGTTGATATTTTTATTCGACATATTTCATAAAATAGCTGTACACGTTTTATAAGATATCACAAACAAAGTTGCTTTATTCGACATATTTTTTATTTTATTTTGAATGCTAACATACATAATGCATAGTCATAATAATATGAAAAGATTGTTTGCATGGCAAGCCACTATTCATTTTACAATTTGAAACAAAGAGTAAATAATGGTATTGCTTGTCGGTAAGCATAAACATGTTTTGTTAAAAGCGCATTACAATAACCATGTTTACAATAGAGCGTTAAGTTGTGTTTCTCCTTCCGTTTCTAGATTGGCATTATGAAATATAATACTGTGTTTGAACAAACTATAGAAATATTGAGGACACTATGCGCAACCATCAAAATTTACTAATACATTTTGAACATGATGTAAAGCTTAATGTTTGCTAAATTATTTGCTATAAATGCTCCATATAGCAGTAATTTGTAATATATATATATTCTTTATTTTGAAATATAAGTTTTGTAAAATTTTCAGATTGTTTTGTTACATTCCAGAAAAAAAGGTGGGGTTTGTTTGCATAATGGAAATATTAATATTTAAGCTGGTAAGCAATGGTCTTAATTTTGTATGATAGTATTATATGTAAAAAACGTTGTTTCATTTTTATCTCATAATTTTGGTTTTATCTGATTTTTTTTTCAAGGAATAATCGGGAAAATATTTGCTCCTCTTAGTACCACCCGCGGTGAGCCTCATGCTGTACCCGAGGAGAACAATCGATAAGCAAACGCATGTAAATTAGCATTGTGATGTAATTAAAAAAACATATTTTGGTAAGCCATGTGACTCGCCTTATGTTTTCTTATAGAAAAAAAAACAACGTAAAAGATGAAAATAAAACATATTAATAAAATACATGACATTTGAATATTGCAAATTAACTATCTTAAACCATTTTATAAAAGAAATCTAAAGAATATAAATAAAAATAATGTGTAATAAGCATAAAATGCAACAAATATGGGATTCCTAGAGAAGAAAACTAAACAGCAACCAATCAACTTATCAAATTCCATTTAATAGCTAAGTTAATGGCACCTATTGTTAAAACCTTTTACTAAGTGCAGGGAATACTATATCTGTTACTACGTACCAATGCAACTCTTGCACCCCTTATATGTGTATAGCGCCTCAATGTATTCATGCATTGCGCACCGATGTCTTTCTTCGTTGTGTTATTTGAAACAAATAGAAATGTTGCATACTCCCAACAGTTTATCTTGTGGACAATGATACGATTTTAAAAACATAGTAGTCAATATACAGGCCCGACATAAAGTATGGTATAGATTTTGTTAAAGGTACACATTTTCATATCTGAATGTTTAAACTGA
The DNA here is from genome assembly GCA_001703475.1 of Hydroides elegans. Lineage (NCBI taxonomy): Eukaryota > Metazoa > Annelida > Polychaeta > Sabellida > Serpulidae > Hydroides > Hydroides elegans. Next base: position 87,155 of record LQRL01073724.1, read on the forward strand.
ATGTTGGCCCTGAATATGTATTAGTATGTTTTTTTTATGATTTGTGTTACCTAAACAATATGTTTTTAATCAAAATGTTAGTTCAATTATCACATAAGGAATCAAAGGTGGTGCACAATGCAAAGTGTTCAATTCCCATGTGTGTCCTTTTTAAAAACAACCTTTAGTTGGGTTTGAAAGGGTCGTTGGGTTTATTGAGTACTTTATTGACATTTTCAATCAATGTACTTGAAATAAGTATCAGAATACAGTTTTTTGAAGTACGTTTTATTTCCATGAATTAACATGGAGTATAACCACCATCCGCATCGATGCACACATGTACTCGGGGCATTGATGGAATACAGTTGCGAATTGCTTTGATTGGAACGTTGTTCCATTCCTCAAGCAGCATATCCCTTATATCGTTGATGGTGTGATGCGGCAAAAGACTGCGAGGAAGTTGCTGCTTCATCACACCCTATCTGTTTTCGATGGAATAGAAATCGGGCGATTTGGCAGACCATTCAACGCATACGAAGTTTTTGGGATTCAATGCTCCAGCGAGAGGACGTACGTGGTCACGAGGAATATCACGATATTCATCGGAATTGAGAGTTTCATCGATGATCGCATGACTCCTGGTTTGTTGGCTTATGGCACGCCAAACCATAAGACCACTGCCTCCAAAAGACTCGGTTCCGTTGTCGAACGGTTCTTTATGGCGAGGTGCCCCACGGCTGCTCCATGCGCGCTTTGGTCTGTCGACAGAACACAACAGGAACTTCGACTCAAACGCAAACATGTATTATCTCCATTGCATAGGTATCCAGTTCCTTCGTTTCTGTGCCCATCGGATTCGGTTCCGCTTGTGTGTTTCGGTCAAGTATGGCTTCTGGATTGCTGCACGAGACCTCAGTTCATCAATATGATTCGTAACTGTACTGTCGTGATTGTTTAAGATAGTGTTTGAGTCAATGAGGGTATTGCCTTGGTTATATGGGAATAGTTCTATGTCTCGTTAAAACAGCACTCACTTTTAATATTATGGACTTTCATGATCACTATTGCATATGACGTTTAGGTTTTACACAGCATAGCTGCAATGCATATCACTTATCCCAATGGAAAACACAAATTAAATGTACAAATTGGCTCAAGCAAAATGTATGTGGTCGTTCAAAGAATATATTCACATTATAACACCGCTTGTTTAGCACATGTTCTAGCTGGAATTAGGAATTAGGAATTCTAGCTGTCCTTCACCATCGATCCATTT
>LQRL01073755.1:713-11694 GCA_001703475.1 Hydroides elegans
GAATGACTTAGCAAGAAAATTATGTAACGCTTTTCGCGTGTTGCCTCCGTCAACCTTAATAATTCTCAAAGCTGGTCCTATTTCAAACTGTTCAAACAATGTTATGGTAAAGCCTTGGTTACCACAAAATGCCTTACTTGCTCATCCAAAAGTAAAGCTCTTCATTACTCATTGCGGTGTTAAATCATACATCGAATCTGCTTTTCACGGAACACCTATGATCGGTTTACCAATCGCTCTGGATCAAAAGGGAAACTGCGCTTATATGGAACATAAAGGATTAGGTATATGCATGGGGGACATTGGTTCGTTTCAACCGCATGAGTTGGCAGAAAACATTAATATCGTTTTAGATAATATGCAATTTTCAGAAAACGCAAAGAATGTCTCGGAAATCATGCACAAACAACTATTGCGCGATAAGGAAAAAGTGTCATTTTGGATTGAACATGTTGTTCAGTTTGGAAGCAAACATTTAAAAGCACCAGGTTATGAAACAAATTTGTTTCAATTCTTTATGATTGATGTTGTCATCGCTATATTTTTATTAGTAACGTTTGTGTTGTTTGTAACATGCATGGTTTTACAATGCATTATTAAGTAAAACAGGACAAATTACTTAAAACAAAGATAAAATAATTTCCAACTATTTTATCATTGAACATAGATATGGATTTATGAATAATTATTTGCTTGTTGTAAACGTTAAATTACTGATACCTTTCATTAAATAATCTTGCTATGACTTAATACATTACGTTTTTCCAAGTTAGATCATGTTTCATGAATTCGATATTAGTTCACTTTTATTGGTATTTATATGTATTTTAATGAATATACAGTGATTCCTCTTGATTCGAAACAATAAAATTGACCCTGGTGTTTTTGTTTTGTTTAAACAATCCGGAATACTATATAATGCTTTATGCGTTCATTTTCTATTCACGCTTTAGTTATTTACGACACTTTAAAAACCAAGAAAAATAGGATAGATTCGAGTGTTTCGAGTGATTTTAAAAGACACCATTAATACGAAGTTTCGTTTTCTACCAAGGCGACAAGGCGAAGTCACAGTGAAGTCATCACGAGGTCAAATTTTGACCATGTGTAATAATCTTTCGGCCGGTCTCTTCGGTCCATTCGGCGCAATATGCATATAGAATTCTACACGTTTTGTGAATTAACCATCCTCACGCTTATAAATCAATGGTATATAAAATAAAAACGCTTAACCATTATTCATGACTTTTTTTTATAATTTAGCTATATATACGGCAATTTTGTCTTATGAAAAGAAAACCAGTAAAATGTATCAGTACTAATTTTTATTTGAATTATTCTTTTTAATTTTATCAATACAATTTTGATTTCGACATTCGACAATATCAAAATTTCCAAAATGCAGCGCCACAACTAAACTATTTTATTCCTCAAAGCCTACATACTGCCGTTTTACATACAGTAAACGCGGTTTATAAGTTGACAACCGCACGCCCGCACGCTTAACACTCCACGCCCGGACGCTTAATAATCCACGCTAAAATTCAATTTTGCGCACGCCCGCACGCTCGCACGCCTGCACGCCCGCACGCTCGCACGCCCGCACGCTTATGTGTGTGTATATAAAGGATGCAAGGAATACCATTTATCATTCTGCTTTTTACCTCGATCACCAGTTGAGCAGCTACCCAAGCAATACCCTTACTACCGATTTTAATTCCCATATTTAGATTAGATTGATCTCTAAGCATTATATTATCTTATATCGAGGTATCATTTTATTTTAAAGATTTTTTAAAAAATAATTGGTACGTTAAATCAACCCTTATTAAAGTTATAAGAAATAAGTGGTAAGATATGTGCATTAAATTGTTTCAGTTTACCTTTGCTCTAGTAAAGCAATATTTTATTCGTCTTAATAGTTAATGCGTTATATTCACATAATAACGGCAGCAATCCAAATATTGAATGACTCTGTAAAATATTTAAATCGGTCTATCTATCATAAGTTTAATATGCGAAAGGAATTAAAATTATAGATCGATCAGTGAAAACTCATATGAAATACTTAAAGCAGTCATAGTGAAAAGGTGCATTTGGCCGACCGGTGTTTAGTAAAATATTGTATAATTATTAAGAATTCATTCTTTATATAATTATCATACAAATAATACATCATAGTGTTTGTTTATCCACGACCGCACGCTCGCACGCTCGCACGCCCGCACGCTTAAAACACTCCACGCTTAAATCGAAATTTGTCCACGCTTAATTCCTAGCGTGCGCACGCCCGCACGCCCGCACGATGTCAACTTATAAACCGCGTTTACTGTAGTATACTCTAGTATCAATATCCTAGCGTCATCACACTCAAAGACCTTCAAATATCTCGACGGCATACTCCTTATCCAAAAAGCCCACTCCCTGGGCATAATCCAAATAGCGGTCCGTCTTCCAATACGACTCGCGGCCACACGGCTCATCCATGTGCGATACAAAGCTCTCGCACTCGATGAATACCTCGCTCCCCGGATCGACGTCACAGTACCACACCACCTGTTTTGGTAGAAATGCAGAATTAAATCTAGATATGTATTATGTATGTTATTGTTGAAAAACATTTATTAGGTTTCGAATACGAAGCGCAAGACCCGCTGGGGGACCATCGAAAAATATTTAGAGAAGCAAAAATCGAACCCGCGACCCCAGTATTACCTGTCCTAGTGCTCTACCTCTGAGCTATAGAGGCGTCTAATAAATTTCGGTTCGGCTGGATATACATAAATAGCATAATAACATTTTAAAATGTAGCTGTGCAAACACTTTTTATGTAGATAGCAACCAATTGGATATACATAAATAACATAATATTCATTTGAAAAATGTAGCTATGCAAACACTTTTTATGTAGATAGCAACCAATTGGATATACATAAATAACGTAATATTTATTTTAAAATTTGGCTATGCAAACTCATTTTATGTTGATAACAACCAATTAAACGCTATCTTATCATACCTCGTCGTGTTTTTTATGTAGATAGCAACCAATTTAACCCAAACTTATACCTCGTCGTAGTTCTCGCCCAGGGTGAAAGTGAGTGTGCGCGTGGCGAAGGAGTAGGTGCCTGGGAACGTGAGGCTCGTCGTTGCCATGGCGTCCTTTCCGGTGAAAATGTTGTGGCTGAGGAACGTCACCTATTGAGGGGTGGGTTGGGATTAAGGTGGGTAAGGGTCAAATAGTTTTTTTTTTTCAAGAATTTTTATTTTCCTTTTATTTCCACGGGGCGTTTTAGGAGGAATATTGAGAGTGAAATATATAGGACTACTTAAGAAGATTTAATAAGCATTCAGTTACGTTATAAGCTATCACATTGTCCCAATATGTATTATTAGGGTGCGAGCCTATACTGAGGCATGGGCAAGAGAGAGAGACAGCGAGGGATCTCCTTATTTTGTGTTAATGCACGCTGACTGAGGACGCTGACCGAGAGCTAAAACGGAATTGATATTCTATTAGATCTTGCATTAGCTATCACACCGTCGCACGCTACTGTAAACGTCATAAACGCACCTTGTTAATACATAAGATTGCTTTGGTCACTTCAGTGAATTTTAAAACCATTTCTAACAATTCCATACCTCGGCCCTTGATGTAAAGCTGGGATCCACCTTGAAATCAATGACGGCCATTTGGATGAGCGTGGGATCCAGTTTGAAGTCGCGCATGCAGCGGAAGAAGTGCATCCGGCCCCTCAGCATGCGACCCACCTCGAACGGGTTTTCTGTGAAAAGGAAAATGAGAGTACCTTTATATGTAAGTCTAGATAGAATGTTTTAGCAAGGCATGGACTGCTCAGCACCACTTCATGTGTTAGATGTACCCCATGGAATCGTTGCGGCACACCTCGAACGGGTTTTCTGTGACAAAGGGAATGAAAATCGTCTAAAAACAAAGTCTAAAAATAAGTTTGTATCAATTTTTTAACAAGACATAGACTTCTCAGCACCTCATATGTTAGATGTATTCCATGGAACCGTTGAGGGCACCTTATTAGTGTTTTGGATGATAGAAGAATAAGAAAGTATTTGCGTTAAAAAAATAGATTCAACAAGGCATGGATTGCAACTAATATCGAACGTTTTCTTGTACTCCATGGATCCGTTGAATGATACCTAATTTGTGTTTTCGCTGATACAAAAATAAGAGGGGGCTTCGATGTGATTGTAATAATATATAATTAAATTGCGTTGTAGAAATGATTATTTGAATATATTTTCCATGCATGTATATGTATTAAAAGAGCATCGAATTAATATGGAGTTAGGTGGTTGGGAGATAATTACATAAACAACATGCCAAGCAAATACACTATGAGCAATTCAATAATTAATTGCTAGTTTGAAATATAAGCGCGCCGTTTATAAAAGATTGTAAATAAAAATGAAATTCCTTTTCATAATAATAATAATAACTTAACTCAATGAACGTTCCCGAGTTGCAACTACACTCCTACTTTCAAGAATCTACTTCCTCCTTAAATATGCCCCATGTTGGAAATGGGAACAGATTCCGGGGCTGAAAGAAATCCACCAAATAAAGTAGTTGGTGGGCCGTTTTTCCCCGAAATCTCCTCCCTTTTATTATAATATCACCGATTCTACTTTTACAAAGATGAATTCTATACTGAGATAACACAATGTTTTTTTTTCATTAAAACATGTTAAAACCCAATAACTCTTGTATATGTTTTGAGGTATTATGTTGATTTTCTCGAAGCTATCAAAAGTGTAGTTACTAGGGTTTTGCAAAACAATATGCGTCAATTTCACAGCCTAAGTCTAGACCAGTATTCCATTTGTTATAACATTGAAACCTAGTCTAGACGTACATACGTGTAAGCTTGGAAGTTGGCAATATAGATTCATCGTAACGTTCTCATGTCATTATCTAAATAAAATAGATTATACTACTTCAAATAAGGAAATAACAAAAAATAAAGTCAACTTACCTTACTTTTATTTCGATACACGGATATAGAACAACAAACATATCTTACCAGAATCGAGTGACATGCATGTTCATTTATCAGTATTATTCTTAATACATTACGACTATCCATTTTGTTAATGATTTATCATTTGCATATTGCGCCTAAATGATTTCCGTTATTCATATTTCATATTTTGTATAAAAAAAGATTATGAACGTGTTCAAGTTCTTGAATTCTCGAAAGTTAAAAACATACATATTTATTTTACTTGATTAGAGATCGGATGCTATAAATGAAGGTAAATAAGTTTTTTATTAATTTCTAAGATTTTCTATCAACAGGTGGACAATATCATGAGCGCATGCTGTATGCCGTTAATAGTTTTTTTTTAATATTTTTAATGTTCAAGGTCTGATTTTTTAAATCAAATATTGTATTAATTTTTACTTCACAATCAGATACATGATAAATTGCACGATATTATAATGATGATGCAACTTTTGCCAAAAACAAATAAAGTATTTGGTGATTGCTTATTTCGGATTATAGTTAGAAATATTTATTTCGCTTTATGATATGGGTTCCTAACGAGTGTTGAGTCTCATTTACTTCTTTTTTATTTATTACCAGCTTGCAAAAACATATATTATATTGTATCAGGCATGTTATTTAATTTTTGTTTTGTTTCAATTATTAAAGTATTATTGAGGGTAATCGTTAATTTGCAATCCATGATAAATTGTTCTACAACTAAAAAAAACTAAAAGATAGGTTTTTGAATTATACGTTAGTTGTTCACCTACGTGATGACAACACTTCCATGATAGCACTTTCGTGCTCTGTTGCCTGTTTTGCGTGAACACGACAATTCGGGTCGATTTATTACATTTTAAATCAGTATTGATTAGCACAATTGAGATCAGATTGTTTCTATCCCCTTCTTTTTTTATATAACTTGTTCACTATAAAGACGATTAACGGATATAGAAAAAGATGTGTTTCAAGAGAGCATTTGATATCAGGGGATGTGTCTCAAATAATTTATAGGACTGTTTCTTTTTTTTATACTCAACCATAAAATCATATACTGACGCAAAGTAAAAACGCAACAGTAAATTCAAACTGTTGTATCTCAAAAAAAGTATTCAGCGAATCATCGTCAAATTTTCACAGAATATTATTTGATATGTTGTTTATCCATAGCCTAGATGACATAAACATCCAATGCTCAAAACTTATATAAATAGGGTACCGGCCCAGAAATCATCAAAATAGCGTTTTTTTTTAATAAAATCTGTTATCAGATTTTTGTTGCAATAGGAGAATTATACTGTATTGTTTATGTTTTGCTATTTCAAAGTACATCGACCAATAATTTCGCTTGCGCATGGTCATTCGGACGCCGTCCACTTTCATTCAAGTGTCGCGTTTCCAGATCATGTAAGCTCGTATCCCATGGTCGCGCTTACAATTTTTGCATTTTGAAATGAATATCGAGGATGCGATGTTCGCACCAAGCGATCGTAAGTATGCGTAGAAAACATTGTTTGCTCGGACTAGATATTGTACTGCAATTAGCTGGTAAGCTGACGGTAACATTTAAATCAATTAACTCATGATAACATAATGGCTGCCGCTTTTGCGGATGTTATTTTGCAAAACGTCATTTTCTAGCACATCGATATTTGGCCATCTCTTATGATCTTGAAGTTGTGGCGTTGGGAACTCTGTATATTTTAGTTTCAAACTTTTTGCAAACCTTCCGATTTTCCTTTCGCTTGCATTCCATGAGGGTTTTGAAGAATTGCATTGTTTGCTATAGATGCACAATATAAGGGCCAATTACAGATCCGAAGCATTCATGCATCAACTATATAAATATGAGCGCATATGATAAATAGTTTTGATAAATAAATGCTGGTCACCTTTTCACACCCAAAACGAAACCAACAATACACAGTCTTGTCATTCCAAGCCAATTTTATTGAAAACAAATAAATAATTGATGTGATATAATTCTATTTATTAATTTTTTTACTGTTTTGCTCAATTCATTCCCCCAGTAAGTGTTTGTATTTTAATTAATAAATTGATTTTGTTTAATAATTCCATTGAACATACGGCCAAATAATTTAGTATTGATCCTGCTAAGCCAAGTAAACAGAGAACTTATTTTTTCACGTTATAAAAACGTTTTTGTATCTAGTCACGGTTTATTTACGTTTTAAAATGTATATAGGTTTTTTGTTTACTGGGTGTTGCCTCATCATTGACTTTTTTATGAATAGGAAAAATGTTTATGGTTGAATTTTTCGTTATATGTGTGTATCTTGTGGGGCTTTACCTCTTTAAACATTATTGTTTCACATTATGATGTTATATCATACTTTTAGTATGCTGCCTGTTATGGAACACCCTTGATATGTTTATCAATAAATTCATCTTACTTTTGAATTAAAAAAATAAACTCTCGAGTTTTTCCTTGTTTTAGAAAACTGCGTAAAATCATGTATTCTTATGTATCGTATGATCATACGATTTTCAACAAAAGACAATAAATATACTTTTCCTTTCTTATAAATCGAGGTATACGCCTGTTTTGCCGTAAGACAGAACAATGTACTTCTGGATGACATAAATTATAAAGCGATATTAAAGCGTAACTTAACTTATTTTACTGACAGGCATGCCAACAAAACATGACTCAAAGTTTTGTTTTTCACGCCAAATATGCAATATTTTTTGGCTTGAACATGACTGCTCCTTTTTCACGCGCCTTCGGTGGTACAGTGGTGATATTCCGAACACAAATTTCCAAGATAGGCGCCTGTGTTGCTTCGATAAAGATCAAAGGGCTCGCTATTTACAAGCGACAACCAAACACCGTTCCGGCAGGTCTTTCAAGCGGCAGTTTGAACACGTGTTCTTGCGTCGCTCATCTCATGTCAGACACACCACGTCGACATCTTAAGTCGAAAACCCGGGGCTGAATATAAATCACAATACAAAACATCTTAAATATCCGGGCCGAAGCAACCAAGGCACACGTGTATACGTTACATCACAACCTCATTACTTTTTACCCCCTGCCTTGCATAAAAATAACTGAACTTCGATTTGAACATAAGCGATCTTCCATTTCTGCAAGTGGGAATTCAAACAACGGAGCGAATAATTAAAAATTCTCAAAATACATAAAAAAGGGTTTTCTCCATCATTACCAGTTTTCAATAAATTTGAAAATATCCAATTAATATTTTATAACTAATTATTTTAGATATTTTAATTTCTCACAATTTTCATCATAGCGTTAATATGCAAAATATTCCGAGATAATTAGTGCTTTCGGCTAATGTTGAAAACTGCGCTGGACTATGAATAGCGGAAAAGACTACACTTTTCCTATATAGGTAAAAGATTATATACGGTAGGAAGAGCTATGCTCAAAAGTGTTGCAACATCTTCTGGTTCCATAGATTTGCTTCCAGTTTTAAGAAAAATCAATATATAAACCAATAATAACCCATGTCATGAAGAATTAAATACAAGTGAGGGCTCATTGTTTAATTCCAGTGATTTTATCTATCTAGGAGCTTATGTAGGAAATTGAACGGTCCATATTGCAAAGCAGATAAAGTTTGGTTGCAAAACATGAAAAACATAGTAAGATTCAGGAATCCACATTGGCTAGCAAAATAAAAACACAGATATTTAATTCCAGGGTCGAGTGAATACTACCATATTGAAGCATAACAGGGAAATACTTAGAACGCATAATAGTTTATAATTAAATCGGCTACCACATGCAAATCTCCGCATGAAATAAAAGCTTGAAATTGTAAAGCATGTGCTTTATAGCAACTGGTGTGATGCCAGTGCGTATGATCGACATCTGTGCACTAGATTCCCGAACAATCAACAGCTGAAAAGTGCCAATGATTACCAACTTTTATATCCTGATATATGTGAGTTTCATTTAACAACTACGAAAAAAACTCAATTTGTTGTGACCTATCGGAAAAGGGAGATAAGGAAATACGCCACATGCGTAACCATGGGTTTTAACTCAATTTTTTTTTTGTGTATGATTTGAGTATATCGTTCTTTGTTGTGTGAAACAGTGTATGATTTTGCAAAAGATGTTGAGGGAAAAATCATTATATTGTTTTCTTATTAATATCACATAATGAGAAAAGCATTAAATTCAATTTCAAATTTTTATTTATAACTTTTCTATACAAATTAAAATAGTGTTTTTTTTTTAAGTTTCCATTCACTCATATAATCATATAAGACATAAGAGAGTTTGGCCAACTTAGGGAATTCCGCTTTAATGACGTCAAAATGACGTAAACAAACCAGTAACAAGCAATGTGATTGGTTATATTTGGGAAATTTAGGCTACTAGCACAACAAAGTTTATATTTGCACAAACTCTCTATAGCCATATAAAAACAAATATCCAAATTAGTACGATACAAGTCAAAAGAAGTTGATCATTCATTTGATCTGGTCAGTCAGTTTGTATGATATTTATAAAATAAAGGATTAACTATCATTGACATATCTTTACATTACGTAAAATATCTAGATACAAGAGGGTCAAAGTGTAGCCACCGAAATATTTGAAAGCTTCAAATGTTTCACTGTTAAGAAACTGTATACCTATTTTCACACTTGTGGTGCAGGTGTTTGTCGCATTGCGTTAAATTTATCATATTAAATGTCGAAATCGCTCATTTTATCATCATTTATAATGTATCGCAATTCTTGTTACTTACTCTATTTTGCTTTTATTCGAAAAATAATTTAATTTGCCTGAATTTTCATAAAATTGTTTTATTTTGGTAAAATTTATTCAGTGCGGTCCTAATCGGTTGCGATGATTGGTCCATGTGAGTTTCGCGACTGCCAACACAGATACAAGTGAAGTTGCACATAGGAATATTTAATTATCTTGTGTTTATCCCTCATTATTTTCATCGATTGTACACTGTGTTGTATAGAAGAAGCATTTATTGTGGATTTGGGATAATATTGCTTTTGTTTCACCCCTAAACTTGTTAGTTTAACGCCACGAAACGTAAGTTTGTTTGCCTTATGACCTCCAAATGTTCCGCCATGTTTCTTTAACATTACAAGTTAACCTGGCACGTGGAGCTCGATAACGCTATAAATGTAAATATTCAAAATGTTGACACATGTCATGTATTTATTTCATATGTATTTTGATTCTTCCGGTACAAATATGTCGAGGCAAGTCGCCGGTATGGCTGACCGATGATCAATTGGGAAAGCCGGTGAGCTGTCAAAATGCTCGCTCCCTTAAATTTCGATCGAACACTGGCTCAAATGTTTATTGAATTAAATCAACTACTTTTAATGTTGTATGACAGAAATTAAAAGGCCTATGTAAATGGAGAATGCTTCGCAGTCAAAGCGTCTTGGTTGCTTCCGGGTCTTAAAAGCTGTTGAGGTTCAGGTCCCAGAATTACCCCGTATTCTTTTGGAATGTATCCGGGGACAGATACGGTTACAGTCACCAACCCAAAAGAACAGTGTCCCCGAACATGGTTACATGTCACAAGGTTCGGGGACATTGTTCTTTTGAAATGGTTACGGTAACCGTATCTGTCTCCGGGGACAGAATGCTTCCAAAAGAATACGGGGTTAGAAAGTCTGAAAAAAGAGGATAGATCTTCTGGAATAGGGTGGTTGATAATTGGCATAGTTTGGACGAAACTAACGTCAATATAAGTGGGCAGTAGCCCCCCCAACTCCAAAGGACCAAACTGTTGAGATGCTAAACGGTCTGTCTGTCATCGTCTTCTTTGACAGCTTGTACTGACTAGAACATTGGAACGGAACGTCATAGATACAAATTGTACTTCATTAGGCCCCAACCCCAAAGTTGGGGGCCTATAGAGTTGGGGTGTCCGTCCGTCTGTCCGTCCGTCTGTCCGTCCGTCTGTCCGTCCGTCTGTCCG
>LQRL01073771.1:8509-29215 GCA_001703475.1 Hydroides elegans
AATCAAAGAATTAATAATTAAGAATTAATAATTCCTGAGGTTCTTGCGACCTGCGACCCCTTTGCCCTTTCCGCTCTCGTCGAATCGCTCTTTGTGCGATCCGGTGTAGTGGGAAGTGTCGGTTAGGCGGTCAACGGTGGAGGATTTTACTGCTTTCTGAAAACAAACAACAATCAACGAATTAAGAATTAATGAGATCCTTGCGACCTGCGACCCCTTTGCCCTTTCCGCTCTCGTCAAAGCGCTCTTTGTGGGATCCGGTATAGTGGGAAGTGTCGGTTAGGCGGTCTACTGTGGAAGATTTAACCGCTTTCTGAAAATAGAAATCAAAGATTTAAGAACTCATGAGATCCTTGCGACCTGCGACCCCTTTGCCCTTTCCGCTCTCGTCGAAACGCTCCTTGTGCGACCCAGTATAGTGGGAAGTGTCGGTTAGGCGGTCAACGGTGGAGGATTTTACTGCTTTCTGAAAACAAACAACAATCAACGAATTAAGAATTCATGAGATCCTTGCGACCTGCGACCCCTTTGCCCTTTCCGCTCTCGTCGAAACGCTCCTTGTGCGACCCGGTATAGTGGGAAGTGTCGGTTAGGCGGTCAACGGTAGAGGATTTCACTGCTTTCTGAAAAAACAATAACATGTTATGAACATTTTAAAAACAATGTGTGTTGTACTAAAGTTAATGGTTACTCAAATGAATTGTATGCTTTTATCGAAATGCTCTATTCGTGGCTACCGGTGTAGTGGGAAGTGTCGGTTAGGCGGTCAACAGTAGAGGATTTCACTGCTTTCTGGAAAAAAACAATAATGGTGATGACATTATGATAAAACTGGAAATAAAATGAGTTTCAGTAAAGGAGAGGTGTCGGTTAGGCGGTCAATGGTAGTCGATTTCACCGCTTTCTGAACCGCAAGACTCATCAAGAATTTATAATTTAAACAAATTAAACGCGGTATTTAATTGGAACGTTCTGAACTAGAATCGGTGTAGACTACGGTGATTCGATCGACATTGTTGAAACATTTTTTATGAAAACAATATAGCTGAAAGGTTAAACTTGATAAATATATATTAGCAATCTAAGCTTGCAATCGTCGGGCTACAAAGAATACCAGAATTAACCGACTAATCCTGTTTTCAGCACCAAGGAAGACGTGACGTCATTCACCCATATAACCCCTTATCTTCGAATAGGACAGCCTTTTGCACAGCAATATGATAATGGTTATTAAAACTAACTTATTTGAATTGGCTAAACGTTTTTGTTTTTGTTTTTGGGACTTACTGTGACGCCATGCGCCTGTGGCCCCTTGCCTTCCAAAATGGCCGCTTTGAGCTTAGCAACGGCATCCTCGTCTCCAGGGTACTTCTTTTCAGCCAATAATTTGAGCGCCTCTTGGAATTGCTTGAAGTTGATCTTCCTCCTGAAAAAACAAGGGTTTGGTATCTTATAATAAAATATATGCTTAGCATATAGCAAAATAAATGACAATCAGTCAGAATTTCATTGAGTAAACATTACATTTTGAATAGATTACAGGAAGCAAATGTTTAAATTATACGAATTAAAATGGGCATTTCGGATTTGCAATTGCTTGGTCATCATAAAATCAGCTACGGAATATTATTTACGCTGCACCAACATCGCTGTGATGTATGTACATGTAGCTATGTGACATCAACCATTAGAACACCGATCCATCGCACAGTCGGGCCCACAATTATTCAAATATAAAATATAAATACTCATAAATAATCATTTTTTAAGTCGGCCTTTTCAATTATGTTAAATTAAAATATGCTATACTTATTCATGTTTATGTTTGCTGTAACACCTACTCTGTTTTGGGCTTGACCTTGTTGAAGGTGATATCGACGTCAGTGGCCGTTAACTTCTTATCGAGCAATTTGAGATCACGGAAAAGCTTGGCGAATTTCGAATTGTCCATCTGCGCTGGGCCCGTCTTGTTTCCGGCCCCGAAAGCACAGAACGACTTGAATACCTCCCCTAGTGTCGACATGTCGTCAGAACTGAAAACAACAAGGTCATTTTTACATATCATTCTATCAATACCATGATTATCCGAACCGGCAAATAATGACTTGAATACCTTCCAGGCGTAGTTATGTCGTCAGAACTGCGACGTACATGTGCTTATTGTATGCAGGTAAATCAAGTTTTTTATACACCATTTCATCAATACCATGTATATATAATGAATATGCAACGGCCTGAGTGCATTGCAAAACGTTGTTATGTCGCCGGACCGTAAAGCAATAATTTTGAAAATATTAGATTTGATAATATTTCACACGCCATTCTATAATTACAATTAATAGGTAATTAGGTGCAGAGGGGCTTGAATACATTCCCCAAACATTGTCATATCGTCGGAACTGTCGGTTCATTGTTACATAATAAATAGAGTACACAGTAAAAACGCCAGTTGCCACCGCGACCTTAAGTGGTTTGAAGCTTGGTTTAAAGGTTGGTTTGTTCCGTGTGGCCACACCCTTAGTAAAACGACTGCATAACGAACTATTGTCAAAATATCGATATATAACTATATTCGTTTATAGATTTAAGTTAAGATTGTGATTGGTGTTCTTTATTTATAGTTTAACAGCATTTTGTCTTGCTTATCAAAACAACGATAATACCAACATACAAATTTTCATTGAAACTATTAAAAATGAAATAATATGTACCCATCATCCACAGAAGGAATATATCCCGACATTTTAAATGGTTGAAGTTATCCGTTTGTTTAATACAACACCGTAAAACGAAATCCTCGCACTTGCGAATATTCAAACACAATTGAAGAATTTAGCTTGCTTGCCAAACATGTGCATTTTTTTTTTTCAAAAGCTTTAAGCTCTGTGATACTAAAGAGAACTTAATCGCTCAAAATAGAGCGCTAGATTCTAAAACGGTGAGTTGTACAATTTCATGATCGGAGCCATAATTAAACCTGGTGGTGCTCACTGCGCGTTTTATTAACACACACAGCAATATGCCATTGAGCATGCTTTAAATGCGTTTTTATTTGGTGTAATGATCAGAGAGCTTATGTATATTATACAATATATGAATATATATTATATATTTAATTTCTTTGTTGTGAGAAAGGATAATATGATATATTGAATCGATCTTTTGTTCACGTAAAATATAGCTAAAGAATCAATAATAATATTTTTCAGTTAATTAATTGATAGTTTGGGGTTACTTTTCGATATTAATTTGGACGTTTCTTTAAATGTCATTCAAATAACGTCTCACCGGGAAGTACACCATCGACTGCTGACGTCAGGAAAGCAAGCAGTCGATTCAACAAAAAAATTCACTTACGAAACTTACGTTTCGCTACAGGTTAGTACTAGTTTCCACTAGCCAGGGCCCATATTTATCAAAATCTTAGCATCTGAGCATGCTTACATTCTAAGGTTGTGTATGAAATCTAAAGTAATTGTAAGAGTTATGACATACGATTGTTATAACGACGATTGCTAATGTTAAATCAAGCTATTCGTAGAGTTTAAAAGAGCAATTACCAGAAGTAACCGAGATATTGACGTCGAACTTAGAATGTAAGCGTGCTTAGACTTTGATAAATATGGCCCCTGGTCAATAAACTATAGTCTATTCGCTTTTTAATGGATGGAAAAACAAAGAAACAAGTTAGAAAAAAAATGAAAAATGTGTAGTGAGGCAATCGTTATGTATCGCAACAGCAGATTCGTCGAAATGGAACAAACTAATGTTTGCTGACGATTGCGTTTTTCGCTTGTTTTGATTTCCCTTGGGCATAGTTTAGTGTACATCAGTTAATTTATTACCAAAGGATCTAATAAAGCTCACAATCCGTTATATAACAGCTTTTATACATTTAAATTATCTGCAATTTTGTTATGAGTTAAATTAAGTTTATTAGTTTTCAGCTAGTTTTGTTTTCAGTCGAACCTAAATAAGAACAAAACGAGGTTACTTGAATTCTTACTTTATACATAAGGAATGACTTCAAAGTTACTATTAATGATTAATCATTACAAGCATTTGGTTTACAGGTGCTATCATTTCCTCATTTCTGAATAGGTTTAGCTACCTGCTTTACTGCTAGGGTCACGTTCAAAAGGTACATCAGTCAAACGTTAGCCGGTTGGCACACTGAAAAAATAAAAGCAGCTTTTATTCACGCGACCTGCTTTCGGTCTTATGTTTTATGGCAAAATTGACGTGAATTCACGCAGTGTAACCACCCCTTTTCTTTAAAAGCTGCTTCTTTTACTTCAGTCTACCCGCGGCGTTATAGAATAAATAAAAACATCATGCTATAAGGACTATCATTAGATTCCGCTGTAGACCAGGCTTACTTTATTAGTTGCATGACTGACACATGCTCAAAATGCATGCTCACCTGTATGCATAAGCTCAATCTGAAATCACCATTAATATATTAATTTGGTAAAAATACAAATGTTTATTTATAGCATGTTGTTTAAGAATGCTGCATTAAGAGTTAAATTACTAGTTGAGTTTTTAAAAGTTCCTCGACATTAAATATGCAACCCATAACACCATTTCCCGCTTCTAATTTACTCAAGCTCTCCTACTCAAACCCTCATCATTACTGAAGCGCAATGGGTGTACATCATAATGGCCCAGGGCGCACTTTTGCTTTTAGCTGCGGTTGTCCACTGAAGGGGTCCGTGCATAAATATAAGTGGTTTCTTAGTTTATGAGAAAATTGAGTCAGAAATATTGTTACCATTGTATCATATAGTAAATCAGATCGGGGTTTCTCGCAGATATATTGTGTAAGCTTTAAAATCAACGTAAAGATGTTAAGTCCAAAATACAAGGCCACATAATAAAGCACAAGAAGTCAAGCATTAATAAATTTGCACATATTCCTTTGCCGTTGCAGAAGCTTAGTGTGTGCAATTCAAGGACACTGCTAGCATTGAGGCACTGGTGTTGAGAGCTGAGGCATCAAATGAGATATAACTCATATTAAAGGAATTTATATTGAGTTTATGATCATTTTGTCTGATTTCGATCAAATGAGATTTTTTTGTAATATATGGAAACTTTTCAAATTGTATCCATCACGGAGATTTTATTACAATATTTTTATGAGCTCTACTTTAATCAGGCAAGGAGAACACCTTTTTATATTGATATCGTCATTCGTGTGTAGAAAACTATTTTAAGGTGATGACTTGACCGCCCTCAAAAATATTCTATGTGGTGCCCCTTCGTCATAAATGGGGTTCCCGCTATTCAAAACGAGGCCATACAGAGAATCAATACGCGTTTTGTTATTGTCTCCCTGCTTCACAGTAAAGATGCTCCCACAAGTCAAATAACGGCCTTGGGTCACAACATGGCAATGCTAGTAGCTTTGTTTTTAGCTGACTATGCATTTATTTTATCATCTATAAGATAGTACATCTTTTTTAATATGTAAAAGGATTGGTCACTGCACATTCATATCAATATGATGATATTTGATTTGATTTAGACTAACATAAATATGTATGTGCGATTTAGTAGATCTATAACCGAGAGTGAGAAATATGTGTCTCCCTTTATTCTTATATATCTATGTGTCGTTTATTTCACATGTGCATTTAGATACAATAACTTTTGCTAATGTTAATTCTACGTTTTGCATTCCTGATTGAATCCAGAATACTCTGTAGCGTTCAATTTATTTAAGCAAGAACTCCTTATTTCTGTTATGCACATCTAGCTTCAAACACAAAACATTCGCACATTCTAGCAGAATATCCCGCTGTAGCACTATGATCAATCATTTTGGGCGGTGCCATATGTATCAATGATTTTTGGCCTCCACATGTTATATTAGTCATATCTCAGAACGAGATGCGAACGTAAGCCGAAAATGAAACCTTGATTTTTTGCACTTAGAATCTACGTACACATTTTGTAACTGCATCATTTATCTAAAACAAAATATGATTCAACAAAATGTGTGGCAAATGTATGGATTTAGAAAATCATTGGAAAACAAAGTTAAACAATCGAGTTGCATACCTCATCATTAAGTATTATCCTCAATATTATTTCAACAGTATATGCTTACGCTCTCTTTATCTAATTGATTATTATTATGTTGTTCTCCTTTCACTGGGGTTTGTTTAATAACGAATAAAAACACATTTGTATGTATATGTATTTATTGAATCCAGGTCAAAATGTCGACGGTCAAAATGTCGACGGTCAAAATGTCGACAGTTTTGGCAACATAGGTCAAAATGTCGACGGTGGAAATTTTTATTTTTTTTAATAGAAAATATTATTGTCATTCGTATTTCATAACTGGTTGTCCGTTACCAATAAACTCACAGTAACGTTTGGAATATTTCATCTGTGTTTCTCGTTTATCCATCAAATTTTATCAATGCCAAGCGTTTACCAATGTCTCCATATTTCGCGTCATATTTTCATCTGTGCTCCTCGTTTGTCCATCATATTTACCATATTAACCTTTCAGTGCCAATATACATGTACACTGTATGTCAATTGAGCATCTGATTTGGACATGTTTAATCCGCATACTGCATTGTGCTTATTAAAATCTATTGTTCGACTGTAAAGGCTGGACAATATTGAGTATCTAGATGAATGGTCCATTTATGTTTACGATTGCGCATAGAAAAGAAAATGCAAATTGTATCCGAGTGTTCGTATTATGTATCGATTGAATGCATGTTAATGTCGATGTTTTATTTATGACTGTTATGTTTTTTTTTACTGTCGACATTTTGACCGTCGACATTTTGACCTATGTTGCCAAAATTGTCGACATTTTGACCGTCGACATTTTGACCGTCGACATTTTGACCGGATACCGTATCTATTAGTTTCTATTTCTATATGGTATGTTATGCATTATTTATCAGAAAAGCTAATCATAGAGAGATGGTGGCCTATTGTTCATGTGCACATCATTGTATTTTATTACCTTATTGCAACTAATGACCATACAATGATTAGCTTAATGGGGTGAACAAAATGTTATTGTACCTTAATGTACAGGTGAAATAAACGGCATAGATATAGGCCTACAAGTATCAAATGATACATTTTTTTGCAGTTTTATTTCTTATTCTTCATCTCAAATGAAACATCGAGGATAAATATCAATAATTTCTTATTTCGAAGCAACCAAAACGATATGTTTCGATAAATTCAAATAAAATAAGGTCCTTGTACCTACCTTGAGAAATGTCCCAAAAAATGTGTAAATAGTTTTAAATTAGTACTTTTTCAGTATATCTATTCCGTATATATAGACGCATCTGATATATATGAAATTCGTTAGATACTGTTGAACTATATCCCTTTTTAGTATCAAAAACAGTCAAATTTGTCAATTCTGCAACATTTGTTTATTTACATATTATAATGAGGGGCCCCTAATAATAAAGCGCTGTCAGCTTGGGGAGAAAAAAACGCCAATATTTTTGGGCCTTTGCCTAGCTTATGCCCCAGCCCAAGAATTTCAGGGGTTCGTATTCATAGCAACGCAATTGAATCCATAGCAACCTGTTTTAGATCAAGCATTTATGCACCTTTATGAGTTGTATCCATGTGATAAAATTTAACGATTTCTATCTTTATAACCGACTCAAACATATCAATGTATTTAAAAATAAATGAATTCCCAGCGTTTTGGTTTCCTATGTGAACATATTATTGTTAATCCCAAACAAAACACACTGTTATGAAATGATCAATTATTATAGCATTTAGCGTAACTGTATCGCATCGAATCAGAAACCATAGGAAATGGCATCAGAAAAAAGCAAAAGTGAATGGTTTCGTGCTTAAAAGTATTAAGTTAAAAAAATACATTTTACCATGGTGATTTGATATGTGTATCATGATAGTGCTTATATAATTAAAGTCACATGAAATAATCGAGCATCTTTCTATATCATAAGCAACATTTCTGCGAAAGAACCAAATCGTAAAATTAAGTACTATTTATATTATCTTTGTAGTTAATTGCCTACACAAAACTAACGTTGGTCCTTTTATGTACGAATCCCTTCATCTCACAATACTAGCGTGCCAAATCGCTTAGCTTTAGCAGACGATTTCTGACAGATTCATGGTAAAGCCCGATAAATATCGCACAAATTTTGTTTGCTTTTTTATTAACTGCGATTATATTGCTGTGATGAGAAATCTACGGTTTTTTATCTATCGTTATATTTGCTTTTAGCCTTTACTTCCTTCATTACCAACGTATTGATGAAACAAAAATGAAATGAAAAAAAAAACGAAACTAAATCATTAATTCAACATGATTTATGACGTTAGAATTCATTATCATAAACCGTAGAATTCAAAAACAATTTATCATATAACTTAACGAGTCAGACGTGAGATGCTTAAGCATTTCCCCCTTAAACCCCACTAGGTGTCATTTCAAAGTGATAAGATAATGTCTGCAGTTTTGAAAAAGTGATTGTATTTCAGGGTATAAAATCTGGTCCCATACAGTAAATAATACCCTCTCGAGAACACCATCGTCGAAGAGACGTTCCAATGCGGACGTATTAATATATCTGGATGTCCGTTTTTGTCGCGTACGATCAAATGACAACAACGAAATGTAGCTATATTCCTCGACGTGTTGCTTTATTCAGCGACGCGTAGCTTTATTCCGCGACACGTAGCTATATAACGCGTGGCGTAGTTATATGTCGCGATATGTAGCTAAATTTAATGACGCGTAGCTATATGTCGTGACGCGTAGCTATATGTCGCGGTGCGTAGCTATATAACGCGTGGCGTAGTTATATGTCGCGATATGTAGCTAAATTCAATGACGCGTAGCTATATGTCGTGATGCGTAGCTATATGTCGCGGTGTGCAGCTATATAACGCGCGGCGTAGTTATGTGTCGCGATATGTAGCTATATGTCGTGACGCGTAGCTATATGTCGTGACGCGTAGCTATATGTCGCGATGCGTAGCTATATGTCGCGACACGTAGCTATATATCGCGACATCAGATTTACATATAACTAATTCGTTAATAGTGCTAAATGACCCCTTGCTTTTCTAATTGCTAGCACAACAATGTTCATTTCGCACTAATACATATGAGATTATACATTGAGAATATACAAATATTTGCTGTTTTGTGAAAGGGCAAAATTGCTTAAAATTAGTTTTGAGATATGTTAAGGAAAAATTCCCTGGTAAATTGTTATCGGGTTTGATTTTCAACAGCGTCTCTAAAACGTCGTGCTTCGCTTTAGAGTGAGATAAAGTATTAATAATGTATTCTAATGAATGTTCATGTATATTTGCACGAACAGCTAAAAATGTAATTAAATTTACCACAGGGTGATGCCTTTTCATCTATTATTATACCATTTGTGTTCGAAAACGACAAACAGACGTACACATGATTGAGTGTGTGTGACCTTTGACTTGGAAGTGATAATTCGAAGCGAACATAGTGACAATGAACCTGTATCTATGGCAAAATGGTACGGGTAGGCAATGGCGGAATGTTTTGGTGCTTGTTGTCATTCAAGCATCTCAAAATGTTGTCTATCTTTTAAAACTTATCGATCTTTGAACATTTTAAAAGTGCCTGCCAGCACCCTAAGAGATGCTACACTGTAAAAAAGAATAGATTAAAAAAGTTGTTTATATATTTAAGTGTTACATGTATAATTACAAAAGTATTGTAAAATAAGTAAAAGCATTCATATTTCAAACATACATAGTTTTATATGTTTATCATTACATTACAACTTGAATCGTATAAATATTTAGACTATATCCTATAATATATTGTCGCATGAATGTTTTCATGCAATAGTACTTCAGGTAAACTAAAATAAAAATAAAACGTTTTGAATGAAATATGGTCAAGCATCATGCCTGATTAAGACCGTTGAACTTCAGCATTGATTCATGAAAAACAAATGAAAAGAATGTGCTCATGTAAGTCTGTGACATATATCTCATTTTTGAAAGGCATCACACGAGAGACACATTTCCGAAAAGGACAACAACAAAATAAGCCTTATGAACATTTAGATATTGCAAAAAAGGTGTTCATTTAAAGAAAAGTTTACTATAATTTATACCAAATATTGAGGTCAGTGGCAAATATGCCGCTGCCCGATGATAGTACCCTAAAATACTCGACAACAAAAGATATGTCCTGTCATTTTAGGTTAATATTTTTTCATTGTATCAAAAGTGGAGCCAATTTGAACACGTTGGTTGGTTTCAGCTATGTTAATTATAGATGGTCTCGCAAACCTAATAATCTGGAATCCGTTTGACGATTAGTTCGTTCGTTTTATCGAAGGGCTAGGAAACAATGATTTCGATTATCATTCAATGAGTATCGGGAGGAGAGGAAAAGCGCTATGCTCTAGATATAGTATAAGGTTTTCGTAACTCAAAAACGGTGAGAATTATTTGATTTCTATGCGACATGAGTCGCAGCGAACATCGTAAAATGTCGAAAAAAAACGTGTTTTTGACGCTTCACTGCGAAAACAGCCTTAATCACATGAAACAATTAAAGCGGTATGATATTGAGATAACCAGCATGCTCTATTCTCTGTTAATTGCACTTTGAATTCCATTTGTTCTATCGCATAGCCGTAATTCTCGAATAAACTCGGTAAAATTTAAAAGGGATAATTTAACCTGGTTATATTGACGGGGCGTTCGAACGAAAAATAACATCGTCAATTTTATCTTCAAGGGAGCGCGGACTAGTAAACATATACCAAAAGGCCGTTGTTGTCCTCGTTTGCTTTATATACGATGTCACGAAATGCATAGAAAATACGCTCGATATGGGCGCGGTTTCGCACAAACAATCGATTATTTAGTGAATACGCTTTAAATAGGTAGGAACATTGTAATATAGAGTTACGAGCTATGAGTTACCTTTTGACTGGCATTTTAGCCGCGTTATCACTCTAAAATTGAGTAGAATGCTTCGATCTGTTTATCGAGGCATACGCTTGCGTGAACCATCGCTACGGGGTTAGGGCGGAGAAATCGGCCATCAGGTTGTCTTAGGCATGCACGACAATGTGTTTTTTATTGAATGAAACCTTAAGCGATGGATTTACCAAAGGTTAACTTAACGTGATTTTTCGATAAATATCGTGCTTCGAAGTAACCAAAAATAAAGCGATGTATAATGCCCAAAACTGATGTTAACCCATTAATGGAGAATCAAAAAAGCAGTGAAGACGTCATTTGACATATTCAAACTGTTTTTTTTAAACAATTTTCCCAAAACTGGCACTTCCGGTGCCTTGGGTCTGGCCATTCGCGAAATACGTTTATCCACACAAGCGACCGCCGCAACTAGCTTGAATATTTGAATATGCTACTAACGAGTCCAAATGAACCAATAACTAGTAAAATTTCTGGCGAAATATTTCAAAAGTCCATGAAAATGCATCTTAGAGGGTTTGTTACTCGCTATTTCGTTCGTTCATTTTCAAGAGCTCACCGAATCGTCAATAGAAAATATAGAGTCGTAAATACTTATCTAATGAACGCACATGATGTGCTGTTTAATTTGGTATATAATTTATAACAACTGACCAAATACTTTTAAAGTTACAGTGATTTGAACAACCGGACATTTCTTTTGTTGTCGAGTATATACATTATAAAAATTACAGGTTATTTATATTAATGTCAAGATGATCTGTCCCATATTTTGTAAGCAAAATAAAACAACAATCAAAAACGTGTTCCTCAAAGCTCCAAGCTAGAATGGATTTTTTTTTCAAAAATGACAAACCAGCAGATAGTTTTTTGGTAGGACCTTTTGTGGGGAACAACCCTTGAAGTCCTCTTCAATTTTGTTGAGCCCTACTACTTTGGATATTTCACCCTTATATTCAGTGTCAGATAAGTGATAAGGTTTGACAACCAAATAGTTCGATTCGGCCCGATAACTATCATATTGGCACAAAAGCGAATGTCCTCTCAACGTTGCTCGATGTCCTACCGAGTGTGGTTGTAAGGGGCACGTTGCAGCATCCGGCTGGTTCCCTAAAACAACGTGTGTCTTGATCTAGAATCATGTAAGCATATAATGCTAAGTTATTTTCTGATTTTCCGGCTATATTTAGATAGTATTATTCAGGTCAATCAAACCATGACATTATTTCTTTTTGGGTCCATATGATATTTTCCGGGCGCTCGTTCACGTCCCGGCCTCCGAAAAACGTAATATGTACGCGACGTCGGAGCAATGTCTTGTCTATGTACATGACGAATAAGGACGTCGAGAAAACTTCAAAGGTGTCTTGCCCCGGTATTAGAAAAATAAGCATCAAAATTTGTCACTTGTTCCTTTCATTAACTTCAATAATTTGAAACCCATTTTTCATAATTTGTAATTATGTAAGAGTGCTACACTTATTGGTTTCTAGTGTTCCGGCTATATTTAGACAATATTCAAGTTCCATAATCAATGTGTCTTAAGGTGATGATTCGGACCACTAGACTTCTAAGTGCAAATAAGATATACCATTTTTTTGCGGGCGAACTGCACCCTTTAATTTTCAAAAAGGTTACTGACCAATAAAGCACTCACTAGGTGCATAACCGCATGGTAACACTTTTTTTCTCAAAACTTGTTTTAATTTAAAAGATAATTTGAATAAAAAGTGATGTGTCGACTTTGGAGACTAAAATTTTAAATTCTATGTTGAAATTTATTTCATGATTATTATCATTTGTTTTTGTTAAATTAATATGTGCCTAGAAATACTAATGTGTGAAAATACATATTCTTTAATGTATTTTTTAAAAATACATATTCTTTAAAGTATTTTTTATTTGAAACATACTTTAAAATACACTTTTTTCAAACTAAACATTTTTCTTTTCATGTAGAGCAGGAATTCCGGTAAAATTGGTCCCCGGGAAAATGACCCACATTTTGGTAACAACATCGAAGTCAAAGGATATTAAACAAAAAATATCTGAAACAACGTATTGTCTATGAAAGTGCTCTTAATTTTTGTTACACCCTCATATACCCTTTTGATATAGGAATATGATATCTACTTCTGTGTTTTACAATTGAGATATGATAACCAAACGGTCATATCCCACTCGGTAAGAGTGCTCCCTACCCCGTGGCTTATGGACATGACGTCGCAATATTGTGTTTATAGGGCCATATCAGAGCTTGCATGGCATCCTTTACGCCCCAATGTTGAATGAACGTTCTTCTTACGTCCAACTTCGTCACAAAGCTGTAACAACATTGTTCTAAGGAAATTGTCTATGAAAGCCTGCGAAGAAAAAGAACGACCGGAATATTAACACATTGGCACAAAAGCGAACGTCCTTTTGACGTTGCTCAACATCATGCCGAGTTTAGTTGGTTCCTTTAGAAATACAAAAAAACACGCTCTTGTACGCCCCGACGTCTGAAGAACGTAATCCCCTAAGTGTATACGAATGAGCCCCCTCGGCAAGGGTCGTCCATAGTACGTCTTATTCGGACGTGACGTCGAGAGGACGACCTAATTTGTGCCCATACGTAAGTTTTCCGGACGTCCTTTTACGTCCCGGCGTCCGTATCACGTCATTAGTACGTCCGATTCGGACGCGACGTCGATGCAACGTCTTTTCTACGTCCGCGACGAATTAGGACGTCCGGAAAACTTACGTACGGGCCCAAATTAGGTCGTCCTCTCGACGTCAATGGACGTCTTGCCGAGTGGGAGGTACCGACCAAAGGTTTGCCGGTGGGTTGTGCCCCTTCATCTGCTGGCAAACAAAGCAATCATTTAGTGCATACCCACATGGCAATATTTTCCTCGCAATAGCTTTAAATATAGAAAAACTAAATTGGAAAAAAAGTTTTGACTTTCACTTTTGAAACATTAATGTTGAAATTAGCTTTAACGATTACTATTATTTGTTGGCGATCAAGAGATAGTCGAACGGTCCAAGTGTAAAAGAAGTCCGAACTTTATATAATGTGTGTATTTTTTATAAGATATACTTTAGACATTTTTCTACTTTTCACGTGAGCAGGGTGCAAGCAGGGTGATTGACCCCAGTAAAAATGGCCCCGGCCATAATTGCCCTGATTTTAGAAAATAAGAACGTTCGAAGTCAAAGGGTATTTAAGAAAATTATCTATTTTAGATGCACATTGTAATTCGTACGTCCGACTCAGACACGGCGTCTGTACAATGTCTTTTCTTCGTCAAGGACAAATAAGGACGTCCAGAAAACGTTCATGTTGGCCAATAGTAGATTGTCCACTCAACATCCGTGGACGTCTTGCCAAGTATGACCTTTGCAAGACTCGTATTAGAGAGGAAAAGAAAAAAGAGCGCCAACCATTTTGTTTTTCATCAACTGTGTATCGGTCAAACAGGTATCCGCCCAAAAAGTCTCCGGCCAAAAAGTTTCCGGCCACAAAGTCTCCAAAAGTGACATTATGTGCCAAAAAATCTCCAGCCAAAAAGTCTCCGGCCAAAAAGTTTCCGGCCATAAAGTCTCATAAAGTGACAGCATGTGCCAAAAAGTTTCCGGCCAAAAAGGCTCCAAAACTTATTACTGAGTCCAAGGATATCTACTTGTTCATAAATGAATAAATCTTAGAATATATGTATTAGTAAAATGGTATTGATAATGTACTGGTAATGTTCTGTGATTAAGACTGATCATCTGCAGTGCATTTTATAATCTTTATTGTTAAATGGTTTATTTCTGAACAGAATGTTATGTAAATTGGATATTGTGTTCCAATAACATACGAGACCTAGATAACAAAATCATTTCAGATATACAGTTGAAGCAGTTTCCTTTGAATCCAGGTTTGAAATCCATTTAGCTTGAATTCATATTACCGCATCCGATTCTAAAGTCCATTTCATCTGATTGTGAATGTAGACGATAAACAAGAGTCTGATAACTGACTGTGTCAATACAAGTCGTAGTTGATGATAGATATATCCATGCATTTTATGAAAACGTTGAAATTAAAAGTAAAACAAAAACGTTTTGCTCATTTAACACATACAAAGTGTTTTATAATTAGAGACTTTTTGGCCGGAGACTTTTTGGCACATACTGTCACTTTTGGAGACTTTATGGCTGGAAACGTTTTGGCCGGAGACTTTTTGACTCGAGACTTTTTGGCACATCATGTCACTTTTACAGACTTTATGGCCGGAAACTTTTTGGCCGGAGACTTTTTGGGGTGGATTCGGTCAAACATAGTTTTTTAAAATGTCCACTATATGTCTTTTATGATCCCACTCGGCGAGACGTCCAGGGACGTTGAGCCGACGTACGAATTTTATGTATTACGGACCCCGGGACGTGAAAGGACGTCCGGAAAACGTTCATATGGGCCCAAAGAAGGTCGTGCTCTCAACGTCACGTTCGAATGCGACGTACTGTGGACGATCCTTGCCCAGTGGGGATATCACTAACCTTAACCGTACTCCTATCATCCATCTAAAAGGGTTGGAAAGCATAACGTCGGGTAACACAGATCAAATGGGTCAGGTCGGTGAGCACATATCCATTTGCTTACGTAATACTAACCTTCATAAGCATTACCCTTCAATAACACACAAACTTAAATATCGAGGCACATAGAATTGGGTTAAATGTCAAATTAGTGCATAAACGTGATAAACGCGCTCATATGATGTGAAATGTCCAGGTTGGCCAGGGACGGTTAAATGGTCCGTGTACCTACCGTCCATTCGTTTTTTCGAGATGACAACAATGCACGAAAAACGAAAAATAGTGTTAATTCATCTCAATTCTAAACATCAAATACAATATACTTGTGCAATAAACTACTTTGTTTAACGCGCTTTAAGTAGCACAAAGCAATAACAACGCTTCTCTGCTCTTCGTTGTTAAACGCGAAAAATCAAAACACCTAAAAGGGTTTGCTTTTTCGTTTTTCGATTTGTGTGCATGAGCATTAAGAATGATAAAAGGGATGGCGCCACTGTCGCGCACATGTTTAAACCACGTGGTTTTGTTTTGTTTTGACTGAAACCATGCATGTGTGATGATTTCTTACACATATATATATTTGAGGGCGATTTCTATAAATAATTATAACGATATAAACAAACACCACGTGATTCCCGCGTGTTTGCGACGGTGGCGCCCCTCCTTTTTTGTATCACGTTCATTATGTTTAAAGAAGCAAAAAGGAAAAAAGGTTTTTCATTTGTTGTTCTTTATGCATTGAACACCACATCTAAAAACGGTTTTTTTTTTTGCTTTTTCCTTTACACATACAATGAAATCGACATCTAAAACGTTTTTTATACCGAGTACCATGTCGAGAAAATCGAATGGACGGTAGGTACACGGACCTTAAATGTTGCCTGCATCTAGATTTAATGTCTAGTTACCAGACATAGAGCAATTTAGCCTTTAATATTTCGACCATTCGCATGCAATTTTATCATTTTTATTCATTGAATAAGCATGCTATAGTCTTTTTATTACTTTGCATAATATCTATTTTACGGTAATTGCTTTATTTGAAGCATTAGAAAGTTACAAAAATATGTTATGTATTTTTTTCTTAATTTTAAAGCATAGAAGATTTTCTCGCTAACTGTTTACACTTTGACATGTATAAGGTTAACTTTTTCAAACTTTTTCAAAACTCAAAACAATTTTCCCACGATCAATCAGCACAAGAGAAGTATTGAGTTTTTATTTTAAAAACGTAGTGACCAATTTTTAAACTAAAAAGGACACTGCAGTGCTGATTTTCTAAAATTGACAACACGTGCATAAAACCAATGAAACATCGAAATGATAGAATGATATTCGTGTTTTATAAAACGTTTTTCTTAATTTTATAGATTGATGAAGCAAGTTAGCCCAAATAAGCCTGGTAGAATCACGAGAGAACCACATTTTAATACAAATAGATGTAATACTCGTACAATAATAATACAAATAGAGACACTAGTATTCTTATTTCTAAATCTATTCGAAACAAAAATAAAACAAAATCGATTAAACTTTACATCTCAAAGAATTCAAAGTGTGGTAAATTAAATTTGTCAGCTAGGGTAAATTTGCACAGGGAACCATGTTTAAGCAAAATTACATGAGTTGCCCTTTACGAAACAATGTTTGAAACAATTCAAAGTAATCGTTGACTATTTAAATATGCGAACACCAAAAAAATATTCCAAAAGTCATACAAGTGCAATAGGTTTCGTTATCATTTAGATAAACAAGTTAGTTAATTAAGACAACGATTGTTTGTTTATGAAGTAATAGTTTAAGAATAACAGTTAAATTTTGAAAAGTTATAAAATATATTAGGTTAATAAAATAAATTCCACGTGACAATAACGTTTATAAATATATGAAAGCACCCGGCGACACATTTTCAAAAATTAACAGCAAAATAGTTATTTTCAAACATGTTGCTTCAATGTGCAACTACTTCAAAACCAACTGAGCCGTCAACCTTTTACTAACGCGATTCGATCAGAAAATAAACACCCTTTGCAGAAAAAAAAGACAGTTGTATACATCTGAATTACCAATCATTTAGGAAAAAAATAATATACAATTGTAAGTAATTCAAATCAATTTACAAATTACTATTTTGAGATTATTTATTTTATAATGATTAACAAAAAGTTCGTCTAGATTTTTATAGCCAGATAGTAGTATTTTTTTTATATAACCAAGTAAGTTGCCATATTTTAAGGAACAGCTCATGAGGTGCTTTTCATCCATAAAACTCATGTGTTCTCCTCGCCAAGGTTTAATAGTGGTTTACAGGTGGTTTTGGGCATGGGTTGCAAAATGAATTATGCTTGACTCATCGGAACCACGAATCAAAGTTTTTTTTTAAGCTAGGTGTGAGGTTAAGCTTTACTTTATTACTGGATTCTAGGTGGTACAAGGACATGACAGAATGAATGTTAAAATTCGACTTTTAAATGTTGACTTATGCTGGCTTAATTTATTGGGTTGCTACACAATCACGAGGATATGCACTGCCTTGTGACTCAAGGACAAAGTACGCACACCTGCTTAGTGCAAAAAAAATAATATTTTTCAACCTACATTAAAAAATATATTCTGAGGAATGAGGTTCGTATAAATAAATTACACGCTGATTGTGATAGTCATGTCTTTATCACGCGGTACCGCTGATACTGTGCCTTTGATTTGAATGATGCTGGTATCATTTGTTGGGTTCTTACGGCAAGACCTACCAGGGTTGAATCCAGGGTCTTCTTGTAGATTGAAACTATTGTATAATTACAGACAAATGTCTTCTTAATGTTGGTTATTCATCAGTATGGAGCCCTGTGATTTTCAAAATTAAAATCGCTTGCTCATCACATCAGTTTATAGACTTTCCATTAGAAAAAAACGAATGAATCAATTTTTGCTTTTTTGTAACAAAATCAGTGCCAAGTCAGTTCGGCATATATCTTTAAGTCGAGTTCCAATAGCAAGTAACATATTTGAACAAATGAACAATTGGTATCTTCAATATAAATATACATATAATTTAATTACTTATTAGTGTGGATCCTTTAACCGAGATCTACACGAATCAAAATCATGTATGTATTAAAAGCCATTGAAAACATTTTCAAAACGTTTCATAATCATCCCATTAGAAGCATCATATATCTTTGTTAAACTCAAGTCCATTGTGATTATAGCTTAATTAACAGTCTTACCTGCGATCGGCAAAGCAACGTCCTTAAAACGCCCCTTCGATAGCTGACTTCTTTTAAAATTCCTTACTGGGCCCTTAAGAAAGTTTGCCGGTGTTACGTGCAACAAAGCCGGTATGTTTTTTTCAGACGTCGCATCACCGTTGATATCTGACTTTCAAACAAAGCACGAAAAACACTTCAGAAAACATTTTTAAAATGACGTCCTAAAGCGCTCCGCCTAGTAACAGTTTCTTACATGCTTTTCTGATGTATATATTTTTATTTGTCGCACATTTTATCAAAAAATCAAAAATGTATACATGAATATCTTATTTCTCAGTTAGATATTCTAAGAGCTATAAGAATCGAATTTGAACGGAAATATCTCTTAATATGAATTATAAAGATTTCAAAATTATTTTATGTGAGATGGTCAAAAAGATGTCGAAAATCCAAAGGATTTACAGAAAGATTGCGACAGTGTCTCATTTCAGAAATCGAGGTGACGTCTGTGTTGCGTCGCTGACGTCGACACGTAAATTTACATGATTAAGACGTCCAGATTAGTTCTTTTGCTGATGCGGTTGCGGCTCATTGATTGAAGTTGCATTTAATTATTTTTTTTCATTAAAAAGGATGAGTCACAAAGTGCAAATATTTAAGTTTTCTTCAAAATCAAGAAGTCAAAAATTTTCTTAAAAAATATCAAATGACAAGTTGCATAATTACAGCTACCTGCATATGATATCTCACTATGTTACTTACAAATTTCGTGATCAAATCAATTTGGGAAATGTGTCTGATTATAGCTTGATACACATTTGAATTAACATTACGACATATTTAACGCCAAACAATTATGTTCACCCCTATAAAAGATGCTCGGGCTTACTCACTTATTCAGTTGCGATCTTAACAGGAGAAACAAACGTCAACCGTAAGTTTAAAAAAAAACAACTAAGATGGATCGTTTCAACGCAAAATTGCTTTTTGCCTCAATGCTCCTGTTTGGATCATATATCGGTAAGTACCCGTACATTATATGTCTATGCAAAGATATAAATAATGCTATAAGCATTAAAAGGTGTCTAACAAACCTAACGACCAGTTGGTGGCCTTATATCTCCTAAACGGAATATGCAATGCAATTTATTTTTGCACTGCAAATTTTTATTCAAAAATGGGATTAATTTACAAAATTTGAAAGTGCTGGGTCAAGAAATGAAAAAGATATAAAAAAAAAAAAAATTGTGATATTTTTTCCCATTTTCATTCCCAAATAATTGTGTGCATTCGAAGTTAAACTGAATTCTATTGTTTGTGAAGAACGGGGTCTATTCAAGCCAATAGAGTGAGTCGCACCTTTAAGTATTGATGATTTCACCAATACTATCAACGTTTCCCTTAAAAAGAGAGCTTGTTTACATATAAACAAGTAGAATCTATTGGAATTCTGTAATAGTGTGTCGGGGTTGAGGGGGTGCACACTTGACTCACATGAATACAATGTAAATTCCGTATGCACATAACTTGCAGCACGACCGTAGACGAATATTAATATTATGATGTTTTAACTACATTTTGTATAATTATGTGTTTCTTTAAATATAAGACAGAACAAATGTAACATTCATGATACAATAATTCCCTGGATATTAAATGACTAATCAGGCAATCTATGGGACAACTTCTAAATTCATTACCCTGTCTCTCAAAACAAAAATCAAATGTTAGAAAGATATATTTATATACCAATGAAATATTTTGAAATATGTTAAAATTTGTGACAAGAAAATATATTCAAATGGCCGGAATAGAAATTCAACTTAATAAATTGCATTAACATGTAATACTTTTAATGAAGACCGACACCCCCCCCCCCTCGCGATTCATATCTATTCTAGCCTGAAAGCTATGCAAAATCATGCCTATTCGGTCATAAACA
>LQRL01073771.1:29360-42164 GCA_001703475.1 Hydroides elegans
TTTTTATGGACGCTTTTATAAACTATGATAAAGGGGTCAGACATATTTTCAAATGCAATTTAAGCATATTGAGGACTCCTCTTAAAAAGTAAGGTTTGAAATTAAAAACATTAAAATAAAATAGAAGATGTCATGACATTTTCGGACAAAATCAGCTCTCTTTGAGTTCGATCATGTTTGTACGTTTTATCATTAAATTTATTCAATTGGTATATTTACTAATTCTCATATTTACTATCTATCTAATAGAATATATCAATTGCATATATAGTGTAGTTATTGATTAATTGACAGCCAAAATATTAGGGAAAAGTATGAATAAAATAATCTAAAAATATATTTTTGTTTCATAAAAAATAGAATATTTCCCCAGTTTATAAGTAATGTGTTAAAAGTGTAGATCCTTTTCTGACTAATCCATTGCTGAGCATAATTAATCGTTACTTATATAGGTCTGCATTTATACGGATATTCTTTAAACCAAGGTTGTCCACGACATATCTAGGGGGTATCGGGAGAACTCGGCCCAAAAACCAACTCGGCCCATTTTTGTTCAAGCTCGGCCCACTTTCAAGCTCGGCCCATTTTATTATATTTACCAACTCGGCCCATTTTATTATATTTACCAACTCGGCCCATTTTGAATGACGATATAATATGGTAGTGATTATGAATGATGTCTTATGAAGTTATTTGACAGCGTATTGTAAGTTATTTGAATGCGTAGATCCTATTGTTCAAAGGATTAAGGATTAGGATGTATTATGAATACAAATTGCTTTGTTTTATGTGTTCAATAAGATGCAATGGCATTGATGTTATAGCGTATACATGTAATATGAAAGAATAAGGATAAGGATTTATAATTCTGTATTAAATTAATAAACAAGTGTCTATAAAATAAGTCAATGTTAACCCTATGTATTTCTAAATCAAATGCGCTATAAGAGACTTATATGTTATACTTATATATTAACATTAAATAAAACTTATATATTATATTTATATATTAACATTAAAATTTCCATTGTTTGGGCAGAAAATAATTATTTATTTTAAATTTTAAACCTGGTTGCATCAGCGCAGATCACAGAGTGACTGTTAGCTTTGATATTTTGCAATTAACATTTGATTGCAATTCTGCTCTTAACCACTGATACAGCGCTTGTGTCTTATTGCAATTGTGTTTTCCATTGCATCTGTGATTGATTAATGTCAATATTCGATCGCACTTTTTTCGGATTGCAATGGAGATACATTGCAACATGTGTTGCTTTTGTCTTATTTCACTATCACACTTTATGCAAACTTTATCCATTTTATTTGTTCATCAATTCATATTTTTTATCCTTCATCATATACCATTGAGATTTGATGATGTTCCTCAAAAAAGGACCTATTTTTATTTAGAAATGAACGTTTAATTGCAATTTTCAATTAGGAGTTTTATCAAAGAAATCTCAAGACGTGACAACTTGTTATGTTGGATAATAATGGATGAAAGGTGATGAACGCGCCCTTGCAAGTTTAAAATTAAACAAATCAAAGCAGCCTCCAAGCGCAATTAATATAACAATCAGCATCACAGGAACGTTTAGGTATAGAATCAATTAGATATATGACAATAATGTATTTGCAATCACAAATTTACACTATAAATGCAATTACATGCGTTTGCAATCAAATATAAAAACACAGAGAAGTCATAATTCAACGCACAATGTTATTGCAATTCAATAATACACATGTTTTTCAAACGTGAAATTAGTATTTTTGAAAAAAAGTTTATGTAAAATGTTTATTTGATTTAAACGTAGCAGTAAATATTCCCCAAAAAATGGGCCGAGTTTGTTTGTTTTTGTTATCTATAGAAAGTGGGCCGAGTTCGAAAGTGGGCCGAGATTGATGTCTATTGAAAATGGGCCGAGTTCGTAAATGGGCCGAGATTGAAAGTGGGCCGAGATGTCTCGAAATCATCTAGGGGCCTATGCACCAAACGAACATATTCATTAAATCTGCAGCGGTTGAGCTCAGGTCGTTAGGTTTGTAAGACTCCTTTAATAGTCTTATACGGCTTTGTACAAACATAAATGTGAAGAATTAAACCATATACTTAAATATAGCTGTTAAGCAGCCTATCCTATTCTTAAGGCTCTGTCACGCAAAAAAAAAGGTTGTAAATAAAGCCAACATTCAGTATTTTGCGTAAACAGAAGGGATGAATTGTTCTGTTATATTCAAAAGTAGCTTACGAGCTATTGGTTTTCACGCTTTTGTTTTCGGGCGTTTTCGTTTGCTTGAACTCGCCTTTAGACGAATGTATTTGATTTCAAAGTTGCTATCTTTATTATAAGCCAATATATTTGTTCAAAATTCGTAATAAAAACATTACTTAAAAGAATATGAAAGAGCATTTATCAAAATGTTGTTTTCAGAATAATACAAAAATAGTGTTGTGTATTGCTTAAACGTGTCGAAGGGTGAATAAAATTTCATATAGTCTATTATATAATTGATTATTTTAGGTAAGCAGTCGAAAAAGCACTTAGGGAATGTTGAGTCTTAGAAGATTACTAAATGCATTTTTTAATACCATCGGTGGCTTTTGTTGTGTGTGCAAAATAAAATTCCGAGATTTCTATAGTCTATCGGGAGTACCCTTTGGGCTTCTTTTACCAAATGGCTAATTGATCTCATTTGCCCTGAAATGAATTCGAAACTACTTTTAACCTGACGATTGCTTAGGTTATGATTAAAAAAAAACGAATTTGCCAGAAAGAAACATAGAGAATTTTATTCCATGAACTATGCACAAAATTACAAGCAGAATAGAAATTTTATATGCAGAAATGTTGTTTAGTAGTGTATATAATAAAAAAAGCTTCCGTTTGTGCTTTGTGTATATATCTTATACGGACAAGTGTATCTGAGTTATATTTCTCTCCTTCAATTCCATTTTACCCTTAATTCATAGCTCTTTATAGCCTAAAGGCTATAAGAAACACAATTATAACTTTGGTGTTATTCGTATAAAATGCCAGAAAAAAACCAAAACATCTGAGATGCCATTTATCATTTATTCTGTTCTGTGAAAGTGCTAGCAAGATAGATATTTTAAAAGAATAAATATTTCACCAAATAAATCGCTGGGTACTCCTGGTCTATAGAAAATTCAATTCAGCAGACGCAATCACAAAACGCCGATTGTATGATTTGGAGGAAACCGTATGCCAACAGAAATCTTTCGTTACCCTTGGAGTATATTTGTCGGAAAAATACTTAATCTTTTATATTTCTTTGAAATCTATTTTTAGCATCTGGTGCTGATTCGAGCGAATCAAGTGAGTCGAGTGGATCAGGAAGATTTGCAGAAGCTAATAGAGGTTAGTGTTTGTTTTTATTCTTGAAAACAAAAAAATAGAAAATTATATATAAAAGACAAAGTATGTTTTATGTGGTTTCGGCCTGCTGAACAAGAATCCGAAGTCCATTTTGTTCCATCAAGTCACGAATGTCTGACATTAACATTTGGAAGTTTGCATTAGTTCCATTTTATTGGCCAAAATATAATCTAATTTGGTTAATATTTCAAATGGATTGATTCTAAAAAATAGAAATGATTTATATATGGATGTTTGGCCACTATATTGACTATGCATAGATATTTCAAAAACTATCATAGATGATAAACTCAGAACCATATTAATTCGTCAACAATGCCAAACACGAAAAATCGATTTTACAGAAAATCGGGACGTGATGGACAACTATTTTCAGATCCGTGTGCTCGAGTATATAAGTAGATCCAATTTTATCCATGTATATTTTTGATAAATTATTCATTGAGAACGTAGAATCTTTTCATAACTGAAAATTCAATAATTATTTGATTCCAAAAAAGTTGATAGGTGTGTATTTTTCATGAATACATTGATAGGTGTGTCATTTTCATTAATTCGATGATAATAATACTATTTTGTTTTAGAATGAAAGACACAACAAATTTATACTGTTTGTTTTTTTATGCATGATTCAAAATATATCTTTTTATTTCGTTAAACACAAAATAATTTAACAATATTTTATTACCGAAATCTAAACTGAATCTAATTGAAACTCTTCATTTAACATATACTATCCGCCAAAAGAAAGTATAATCCTAAATTGGTAAATATCTTCGCGAAATCTCAATAATTTAGATTGAAATTTTCACCATTGTCATTAAATGTAGCTTTCTATCCAATTCTATAGTTTCATGCCAATAGATCAATGGTTAAGGTGTTAAGTTTGAGTAGGGGTCAACACCTTATTCTTAAGCGGAACTCGGTTATGCTTATTCTGATTATTATTTGAGTCTGTAGAATAAAGTGTTTAACGTTTATGCCAGTTTTCCAAATTTATTTACAATTTTACAAAACACACATAACCACGTCACGCACTCATCAACATTATTGTGATCAGGCTATGGGGATGCTGAAGACCGGTAATTCTGTAAGAGCACTAGTATGCCACTTGTAATTGTTAAAAGCTATATTTTATCGTTTGCAACATCACAATAAATTCATTGGGAGTAATAAGGGTGGACAATAAAGTCGGCGGCGGAAGTTAGAAATGTCGAATCGGGATCGAGGGATCCATATGTTATACCTGTGTAGCCGGTTTCGCCGAGAGGGGGTCAAAGCGACAGAATCACTAGACCCGAAAAATAGTCGGATTAGTCCAAAAACGTTGAAACGGCGTTTGCGCGGAAACGGATAGCGCTTACGCAGAACGTACGTTCGAAACCGCGAAGTCGGTATCGACGATACAATTTTGCGAGCAAGTATTGCCTTATTAATATGAAACCTCTCGCATAGCGCCCCTTGTCATTTAGCGTCGAGTCCATTTTCAACTGAACCACTCATATGGCCGCCAAGTGGCGTATAGGGTCTTCGGCTATCATTGTCTAGCTTGTTATTTAAACTAAGTTGACCGCTTCCGGGAAGGTTCTGTTACAGTTTGAGGTGTCATCCGATGCGGCTAGAAGCCTTGTCTACGGAGTATCAACGAAACCCTAAAGACCATTCGTTACATTGACCCGTATATTCATGACTTTGCCGTTAACTGCCATTTATGCATGGCAAAAGGCTGAGGGTAGTCATCTTTAACATTTCGGAAATCCTAAACCAATGATGATAATCGATATTTTGAAAAAGAAATCGTTTGAAAAATGATTAAATAATATGCTCTGTAAATTGCAATATGATCGAATAAATAATAATAATAAAATTGTGTGTTTGAATTATTCAATTATTAAACACACATTTGAAAATTCTCATTGCAATTTTCGTAATCGACCGTCTAAGCACCCATGCTCAAATGAGCGCCCATGTGCGCTTACACGAACACACACATCTGGTCACATATGAATGTTATCGAAGCGTTTATAGTTCAGACATGTTTTGAGATAAAACAAATATAATATTATCTCTATTTTTTCTTTTTCGCTAAGCGCCCCCATGCTCGAATGAGCGCCCATTAGTCCTATGTATTTTGACATATTCCCAAGTGAGGGTCCATTGGCGCTAAGACGGTCGTTTGCGGTTATATGTCAATCATTGTGTTTGGATGCATGATTATGGAACTACTTCATAAGAGATCCATACATCTAGGTTATTATTGTCGAGTTTAAACGAATCCGATTGGCTAGTTAGAGGCCTCCAGAATATGAAGATATGTTAATTTATTACCAACATAATAATATCATTAAATATATAGACGTCTCGTTTTTGAAATTGAGCGATATATATTAAACATGAACTCTGGTTAAGTTTTTAAACTATTTGTGTTTTGAAACGCAAAATTGTTATTGTTTATATGGGTATGTGTTTTCGTTTATTATAACATGATATGGCAAAATGTTACAAATTAAAGGTCTATAACGGGACATTATAATGTTTCTTCTACATTGATATCAAAGATAGTTCAATCTTTAGAAAGTCAGATTTGTCACATGATATAAGCCAATGTTAACAACTCTAATAGTTTTTTAGGGCCTGGCCACACGGGAAGCTTCATCCAGCTTTTTTCCTAACAAACGTTTTCTCCTATATGTTCTTTGTAGGACTTCAACATTTTTCAAAAAAGTTTGTTGAAGCCGCAAGCGTTTTTGTGGCCACACGGCAAGCTGTTTTATTTAGACAATAGATATTTGCCATTCAAACCAATGTCAACAAAAGGAAAACGCTCGACGATTTTCGTTCAAAAAATCTCACGCTTTTAAAACCGCATCACGCTTTTTAAAAACGCACCAAGCTTTTTTAAACGCATAAGATTATTTTGTCCTTTTAAGATATTTTATGTTGGAAAAAATATCCGTGAACTCTAATCATTAAAACATTTCTCATGTTTAATTATAAATTCACACATAGGCTATGACCTATATTTTATGTATAGTCTACACAGCCAATTTGTTTCCAATGTTTCAACAGCAATTGATCGAATCAAGAAGATCTAGTCTAAACTTACTAGACTATCTTGTATATATCTATCATAGAAGTTTGATGCAGTTTCAATCAACATATTAACATATTGATATAAACAATAATCATTATATTCCGAAAGTCCATGTGCTTATTCGACACCTTTCGCAATTAAATCATAATATTGTCATTCAGTATAGAGCTTATATTCTACACCTAAATTGGAATAAATGTACAAACAAAGCAGTGCATACTTGTGCCAATTGTTCATAGAACCTATAGTTTCTAGGCTGTAGATTCTAGCAAGGATTTTTAATATTGATTCATAGTAGAGACTCTTCTTATATTTGGAAGATTAGAAAATATATATTTCATTAAAGAGAAACGGGAAAATGGTCAATTGTGTGCGGGATGATTCTACATTATCTTTTATGATACGAAAATAAAGAGTGTGGGGATAGAGATTTTGTGACAACCTTATCAAGAGGAGATAACCAATTTTACAGGTAAACAAATTAAGAGAATCTAAATTAACTTTAAACCTTAAAATAGATAAAGGGGAAGGTTTCTTTCGATGCCATGTGTATTTGCGAAAGTTGGGATATACATCATATCATCGGAAATCCGAATGAATTGACCAATGCAATTGAGTTGCGAGGACATGACTTGCGAGGACATGAATTTATAACAACTTTATTTTGGCAGATTTTATAGATCTAGTCAAAAAAGCCCGACGCCTGTCGTGTGGCCACAAAAACGCTCGAAGCTTTTAAAAATGCTCGAAAATTGACAAAAAAGCTGGAAAAAGCTTCCCGTGTGGCCAGACCCAAAATCTGTTTCACTTTAAGAATTAAATCAATGGATTTATTACACATGGTCTTTTCGACCTCAGAGAAAATGACATGGACTAGCAATTACAAATACCATCAACATCAACCTAGAACTCATTTTATTTGCATTATTTAGTTTTGTAGTTTTTGCAGCCATTTTTTATATCAGGAACGAATTTCAACTAGCCAATGAACAACTTGAGTTTAAATGTTACATCATTATATATATTTGTGTTACTTAATAATCTATAACACGAAGTTATGTGCGTGTCATTTTGCTAGAAAAAAAAAGAACAAAGATATAATTTGTATTGTTTTTTAATGAAAGGAATAACGGATAATTATAAAAGTAATTATGATAAACAAATATTCTAATTTATCAACTTTACAGTTACTGTGCCTGAGGTCTTTCTGAGCAACGGTAATTTTGGAAGGCTCCAGGTGCTTTTTAGAGGAGAGATTGGAACAGTCTGCAATGATCAATTTGACCAGAACGCTAATGGGTGCAATGTTGTGTGCAAGAACATGTTTGGCTACAGGTACAGTAAACGCGCTTTATAAGTTGACGACTGCACGCCCACACGCTTAACACTCCACACCCACACGCTTGTTGCTCCACGCTCAAATTCAATTTTGCGCACGCCCGCACGTTCGCACGCTCGCCAGGGGTCAGGGGCACATATGTTTACGAAAACAGCATTTGTATGCACATTAAACAAATTGCAAATAAAAAAACGTCGACATTTACATTTATTTACTTAAATTAATAGGAATACAATATGATCAAAACATCCATTCCTTCCCCGTGAAATGTTTATTTGCATATGTGAGCGCGTAAATGATCTCCCACTTCACGCTGAAATCAATCTTAAACGTGGTATTTTATATCACTATACACTATGATATTTATAAATAAACTCATTATTATTTGGCTATACCATGATATACATGATGATATTTATAAATAAACTCATTATTATTTGGCTATCTCTTATATAATGATCCCATTTAATAAGTTTAGATGGCTTAATGCACTATGACGCCCACAATTTTGTATATAGAATATTTACGATAGGATCCATTATTACATGTTTGCCTGATTGTGTTGGTAATAAACATAGTGACAGTTTGAAGGCAATAAATTACCCGTATTTTTCCAGTTGATGAGTCATTGTTGCGTCATACATATAAAAAAAAACAAACGGCACACAGAAAGCACTGTTTTACTACTTATTGTTTACGTTTTTGCGTCACGTGGGTTGTTCATTGGTGAAACGTCATAATACGATAAATCAATACGCGAACGAGTTTTTTTTAAATAAAACGTTTGTTATCTACGATCTTTTGGTAGAACGAAAAATCGCAGGTTATGCGTTTGGTTTGCTTTTCTGAATTTTGGCGGCGGTGCTCCAGTACACCGATTTTCTATATGTTTAAGCCGAAAATGACTGATAATTTTATATAACATTGTTCTAACCCTAGCAGTTGTGTAAAGGCAAACGGCCTATTAGACTCGTGTAAAATTAGTCGTGGTTGAGTTGAACAGTTTCACCCTACTTGCTTTGCTCGTATTTTTATAAGTCATGAGTAAGAAATCGTGTTATGTTGAATTTTTGTATGTAATTGGAACTAGAATACTGATAAAGTGTAACAAGTGTTGTGCGTTTTGCAATGATAATTATGCTCTAAGAGGCGCTCAAATTGTAATGCGAATAAGTATAAAACACAAGACAGTAAATGATATTCAGTTTCTGATATTTTATTCACCCACTGAAACTCAGTGCAATCTCATACAATGATTGAAAATTTGGGCATAAGCTCCCACCTCTATGACACTAATTTATGAATAAAATTGAAGTCCCAATACTATTTGTATGGATAAAATATTTGCTAAAAAACCTTAAGCAGA
This sequence comes from Hydroides elegans, assembly GCA_001703475.1. Classification (NCBI taxonomy): domain Eukaryota; kingdom Metazoa; phylum Annelida; class Polychaeta; order Sabellida; family Serpulidae; genus Hydroides; species Hydroides elegans. The sequence goes on from LQRL01073771.1 coordinate 38,561, forward strand.
ATAGGAAAATCGGGCTCCCGCGTATATTGCAGATTTTTTGGTTATAAAACGAAGTCCGAGGACACGCTTCATATAATATTGATCGAAAATAATTGAGGAATCCCGGGGACGACAAGTGATTCTGCATGCACAGGAAGGGGTTGTGTAACTTGCTCAGGCGACGACAGGCGTGTTATATAAAACACGTTGGACTTTGGCCTTTTCAGCAAGAGGGTTTATGTAATTTATTACCACTTAACTATATCTCTAAATAATGCATAACAAATACTCAATGTCCATATAAAATCAAAAATTATATAACTCATTCTGATATCTGAAAAATAAACCATTAAATACAAACAAATTCGTAGGGTCCCAACAACATTATAACAGACAGTCGTGACATGCTGCATAGGGGGTTTCGATGTTGATTTTATAAATAGTATTGAATATATTTGATGCTTAACATACATCATCTGACAGCACAAATGCCTTCACTACTGCCATGCTGAAAAACACTATGGATTATTCCGGCCTCTCATTGGCTGTTGTGAATGGGGTAATTAATAATTGTCCAATAAGAGGCGCGCATAAATTCAAACTCTACTCATTTGCATCCGTGTCTCTATCGCCTGTTAAATTGTCTCGCTTAATGTGATGACATCAATCGCTCCGTGTCTATAAATAGAGAGGTTCTTGTGCATGAGAGGGGGCAGCTTAATGAAGCGCGCTGCTGCAATAACTGCATAATCAATATTCACTTTCTGCTCGCAGTGACACAGTCAACATCCGTTACATGTTTTACTCTAGACTATATAAATGTTTGAAAAAATGAAACGACAATAATTCTGGCGTACAAAAGTAAAACATCGTAACTACATTTTCGTTGAAATTGAGTTAAGGGTATATCTGTACTTAGGACATTATTTCCCATGTATTTAGTCTAGCAAATTATATGCACGTATACGCCTATTTTTCAATATTTACATTTTTATCGACACCTCAAGAAGATCGTAGATATGCACTCTTATGAGTGCCCTTCTAGTTTGATATTTTCTTGTTAAAAACATTTTAGATATCAATAACACATATATAAGGTAATAGAGTATCCACTATGAAACGTATCTAATATTCTAAAGTGAAGTTAATACGTCATTGAAGCTAAAAGAAGAACGTTTATGTTTGCACATTAGTGACATTATTACATATACATATGCTATTTGGTTTAAGCGAATGGACAACCATTTCTATCAAATATCTTTTGAATAAATAAGAATAATATTTTAACAAATACATTGATTAAAACATGTTACATGTATAAAAGTAAAACTTCATATGTTTCAGGAAAAGATTGGAATTAATTACCCTTTGGAAGTGGAATCGGTTGACCCCTAGCTGCGCCTTCGGTCTACGCATTCCCCTTCCCGCTGGTAACAGATTCCGCAAAGCATATGAAGTATTATCATATGATTGTATCTTGTTTATGCTTAGGTACGGCGTCTTACTTAATAGATGTGACGGTCCCGAATCGTCGCCAATCTGGTTGGACGATGTAGAGTGCATTGGCGACGAAGAGCATCTCTTCCTTTGCTCACACTCATTTGTGGAAGAAAATTGTGGCCACGAGGAAGATACGGGCTGCTATTGCTGCGATGAGGATGCGACTTGTGGAGGGGTGGATACTGCTAATTGTGGTGGCATTTAAACACATGATGTGTTATTCAGTGGTGCCATTGTTAAAGGGGGCTTGGCCACATTTGGAGCCGTTTGCTGTTTTTGTTTGTTTTCTGTTTTGGTTAAGATTTGGAGGTCGAACATATGTTATCTCTCCTATAATGTGGCAAAGCCCTATACACTGACACCAGTAAGAAGGTCTTAGAGGTTAAATCACTGATAAATGAAAACAAAAATACTTAAGACATATATATTTTTTAAAACTTGAACAATGTTGAATTATAGTGTTTTTCCTAGGCAAAGAAAAAGAAACAACAAAAATTGTATTGCCATCTAAAAGATATTGCAAATAGAATTATATGCAATTTTTATTTCTTCAAAGTCCAGTTCATTGGAAATAAAACAAGTAATTTGTGAATTATGGTTTTGCTACGAAAATAAACCTCTAAACCAATATTGAGTTTATTTACGATGTTTCTATGTGCTGCTAGTGAACATAAATAACGATTCACATGACATTCCTCACTCGGCAAACAACATCCTCAGGACGTCCTAATCACGTAGTTTTACGTCCCGACGTCCGCGACGCAATTAGGACGTCGCTAAGATGTTAAAAACGAGACGTCCCAGCTATGTCATAAAATGATGTCAATGGGACGAATCTTTCGTGACGTGACATATTTACACGTACAGAGTACGTCAATAATCAGGCGTTGTAAGGACGTGCTATTTATGGCGTTCTAATGACGTTAGAAATTGGACGTCCCCTTGACGTACCAATATGACGTGGAAAGGACGATATATTTAGGTAGGGACGTAATCTGACGTTCTAAGGACGTCATTAAAAGACGAACTTACGGAAAACACTTATTGTTTAAGAGCATTGCGAATACCCGTCCGAAAATTGAAAATTTGGATTTTTGACCACTTATAGTAGGAAATGTTTTGATTTCGAAATGGAATATGATAGTCCAGTTGAATATCTACCATATTCCTAAAAAAGTAAATATAAGACATTTATGTATAAAATGATTTTCATATTTCGATAAAAATGTCCGTGTAATAAATATCACGTCCGATATAGGTCCATCCTTTAATCGTCCCTTCACGGACCAGTATAGGACCTCGTATTTATAGTCTTTGCGGACGTTTATTACGCACGTCCTTTGGATGTCCAACATGGACGGCGATGCGACGTCTAAAAAATACGTCCGGCAAACTTTCATACAGGCGCAGTAGAAGAATAAAATAGGACGTAATGTAAAGACGTCGAGGGGACATGATAAGGACGTGTCTTTGCCGAGTGGGTCTATTCATATGACAACTCTTATATTTGCTTTTCAAGATTAATCAGCTGCAGTCCGAAAAAAATCTGTAATTTTATCTTAAAACTAGACAAAATATACACTATTTGTGTGCCTCTGACTTATTTTTCTAATGTGAATAACAAGTTAAAAGCATTTGCAATGATTTACTTTCATTTCATTTTTTGCTTTTTCCTTTTGTGTGCATGAGCATTAAGAATAGAAAAAAAGTGGCACCACCTTCGAAATTATAATGGCTAAGCCGCCCTCAGTATCAAAATTAAGATTTTGGTGTACCTCGTTTAATTCGATTGGACAGGTTTTAACCATGTCAATCAACGTTGCAACGAAGTTGCCTCACTATAAATACCAAATTATAATTGTAGGAATCTAGATAGAAACGGCTTTAAAAAGCTGCAGAATTTTGAGACTGTCTGTGTGGTGTCTAGGCCCCTAGATCATGGTCTTGGATGACCCTCTACGTTGGGACGTCTCTATAAACATGTTAGTTCCATAAATGAATATAGTCGTCTGAAGATACGTTTATGGGGGTTTATGGTCACTTCGGCCCCTACAACTTCGGCCCCTACAACTTCGGCCCCTTTTGGACACTTCGGCCCCTCCGGTAAAGACACTTCGGCCCTTTT
>LQRL01073774.1:0-10258 GCA_001703475.1 Hydroides elegans
AAACTTTTCTCTTATAACGTCTTGCCAGCCTCTGCCATTTCTAAAACGCATAAACCAATTAACTATAAGGGCCTTACGCTTACATTTTACATCAATGGAGTGTAGTCCTGCCTCATTCATATCTCCGACAAGGACTGTAATTGTATATTATGCATATAAATTAAAAAGCGTATATATATTTTTTTCAGTATTTTTACTTTGCATCTGTTCTCTAAGGTTGCAAAGCTATACCGAATTCTGAACAGTCCTTTCTAATAAGACATCAAATCACTTAACATATTTATTTGAAGATAAGACGATATAATATTTTTTCGTTTACAGTACGGTATGTCTGCCCTGCTATGGTGCGCCTGGTTCGGGCATCTTGACGCAACGCGTATGTTGATCAACGCAGGTGCAAACACCTACGTCAAGAATAGAGTAAGTATCTGTATTACAAATATGGATTTACCAGTTATAAATTGAATTACTTCATTATTACGTGAATATACGTATTTAACGGAAATCTACGCGTGTCGTTCAGAAATTGGGACTCTTTGGACATGACGTTCAGTGGACTTTCTTATTTGGGCTAACAAGTCATCTCGACGTCGGGTGACGTCTTGCTAAGGGGGTCATTAAATGTCTCGAAAATATTTCCGTCTTTTATAAAGCCCAAACGTAAAGTGTAAATATCACAATAAAAAATGTTCTCAACTGTAGTCATTATTCTGCTAGCTTAGACTTAATCACATTACTTATATGCCACATCGAAGCAGTTTACTTGCCATGCTTTCCGTTTTATATATTTTGATCAAATTGACATTCATATCACACCCAATGCTCAATCACATTTATAATATAAATGGGACATAGGAGCGACTCATCAATTTGTCGTCTTCTTTTTGGTGTACTTAGATGGGAAAACACAAGTCTCGAGAGCTTGCTTAGTGTCGCATTTTGTTTCTCTCAGATATTTGCATTTTTGAATTTTCTCTTGTAAGATATACGTGACTTGGTATATGCTCGGAATTGTTCATTGCCATTGACAACTTAACTGACACTGTCACAATATATATATATATATATATATATATTTATATGTGCATTATATCTCACTTAATCACTTTTAGCTTGGATCAAGTTATTGATCTAATTTGACCATGTAATTGTTTTCAGTCTCACAAATAAAACTCCTTTAAAATTGATGGGATAGATATTCGTCTGACCCTATACCCTTCTCCAAGATAAATATCATTCACAACATTATACTGGCGACTTAACAAAAAGTCGTCGAGAGGGAATCCGATGTTGCCCCTTCCCCCAAGACTCCTACAAAATTAGCGCTGTGGCCGGAAATCAATGTAAATCCGATTTGGCACCAGATGTTGTCAACAAATTGGCAAGAAGTGCTGATCCCTTCCGTAATATCGAGATTGTTTCTCAAATGTCAAGTTGTATTTGTATGGATGATTCGAGTGTAGGATGACATTCTGTCAAGACATCTGAGTGATCATAATATGGTTGCTTGGTCGTAAAGAGGCTTTCTTCATAATGAAAAACAAATCTGGATGGATTTTATAACGATATTAAGGTTGCATGGCATTAGACTATTGCATTTAGTTGCTTGGATGAAAAAAAAAATGTGCGACAAACATCCTTAATAACTATAGTAGGGGTAATACAAGTTCTAAAAAGTATTCTCAGGCGCACATACAACCTAAATATGAATTCAAAATTAAAAAAAAACTTTATTAGATACTATATATGCATTTAAATACGTATACGCATGATAAAGATATACCTTGCTTTTAACTATCATCAGGATACGTCATCCCATTGCGTTTTCTATCAGTAAATGTGAGGGCAAAATACTTGAAACAAGCAAACTTAATCAAATATTCATATCCCTTTTCATATATTAACCACCACCTATTCTTTCCATTGCAGCAAGGGATGAACATCGTGCATTGTGCTGCGTACAATAACCACGTGACCATTCCAATGTTCATCCATGATACGATCGATAACTACGATTTGAATCAACTCGAAAAGGTAAGGATTTTTTTCAGCTACTTTTTTGAATTTCTTTTTTCATCATATCAACGATAACATCGTATTCATGTTTATTTTTAAGTGCTTTGATGATGCCTCTTAATATGGGCACAAACTGTAAAAAAAAAAACAGTTAAAAACAAGAATAGATATGCTCCTAGAGCATACATCAGATTTCTTTTATTTTGATTATAAGAGAATCCTTAAAAGCTTCATTTAAATATTCGGATTCAATGCAATTATATCATTATGTTAAATTAAATAGTGAATATTTCAATCCAAAATTCAATTACAAGTGATTGTTTTCTCTATATTCCCATTTCAAAAAGAGCTATTCCATCTTCTTGCAACGTCACTCAATATTTCTCTTTGTTATGATAATAAACAACAGGGCTCAAATTGAGCATTATTATTGCAGCACATTTTAGTTCTAAAAATGGCCACTACAACACGCCTCAAGTCACCTTACATGCATATTGACTAATAGCAGCTTTTGCTTGCTGTAAGCCCCTCCCACTTTCTATGAATAAGTGGCAGCTACTCTATGGGTTCAGTGTGGGTGATTGACAGCTGAAGATTTTTAGTGTTTGCAGAAATGTCAATAGGAATCACTTATTTCTTACTCCATAGGATTTTGTAAACATCAAATATTTCACAAACTATTTTACATATCGTATCAAAATCCAGACAATTATAAACTATACATCGTCATTTATACTTGTGTACCATTTTAATCATGTTTATTGCTTTTAAAGAGTAAGTTATGGTGTGCACAAAAGTGTGTTGTCTAAAATCGAACGAAAATATAATCTGATTTTTTTCGTAAACGAAAAGAAATCAGATAATGAGTCATAATATCACAATGTCCAAAATGTCTGTATCGGCATCAAAATGTAACATTTGATACCAATTGTATAGACTAAATCATTAATTGCAAAAGGACAATATCGATGTCTTAGACATCACCCTCTCCTTGATCTCTAAAATTTAATAACAATCACCCGCATTTGTTTCAAGAATGATCGCACGCCGCTGCATCTTGCTGCCGAAAAAGGAAATATTGAAATGGTGGAAAAACTGCTCGATTACAAATGTGAGGTCAACAAAAAAGATAAGGTAAATAGTGTTATCATACCGTTAAAATGGCAACCAAAACAGCTTTAAATAACTCTTACTTTTAAAAAGTTCATTTCTTTATAAAACGGCAAAACCACCATTTCCAAAACAATATAGGTCTACATGTTTCATGTTAACTAGATAAGTTGACGGGGTGTGTAGCTTATGATGACTGTGTTGTTTAAATTGCAGGAGGGGCGCACTGCAGTGCATCTCGCCGCAATGCAAGGTCACCATCATGTGCTAAAGAAATTGCTTCTATTCGGAGTCGAGGTCGACGATAGGGATATGGTATGTAATCAACCAACAAGTTCAATTTGGTTCAAATACTGAGCATTCTCATTTTAGAGAGATTATATGAGGCATTTGTAATTCGCGTTTAATTCATAATCATTATTGAGCATATCCTAAGAACAAGAACGTTTTTTTTAAACAAATAATAAGATTAAAACAAATTCCCAAATAAGGCTTGATATATGTAGTTAAGATTGCATACATAAAACTCGAATTGTTCCTACAATGAGCTGAAAAGGACCATTTTAAATATTATTATAGGAGGGCATGACGGCGCTTCATTTGGCTGCAGAGGCTGGTCATACGACAGCGGCCGAAGCGCTGCTCGCCACAAACGCAGATACCAATGCAGAAACCCTGGTTAGTGGCAAAATAGGTGCAGCAACACTATTGTCTCAATATTCATTTCTCGTTTTTTTTCCTCTCGATGAATTCAATCGCTACATCAATTATATATGAATATATATAAAAAAAATCAATAACAAACTTCATTTGATAACACTAATCCAAATGACAATAAAACAACTCTAGCTAAAGCTAAAGAAAGATAATTTATTCACAAATTGAAACTTATTTTCGAATTCGAAAGAATTATTATCATCATCACGCATGCTTAAACAATTGTAAACATATTATTACATTCAGAAAGGGAACACGCCGCTTCACGCAGCAGCGTCCAATGGTCACAATGACGTCATTCAAGTGCTAATCGATCACCAATGTAACCTTAACGCCCAGAACAACGTAAGCAGAATTTAATATTGTCCAGTCATTTCCTCTTCGAATACTTCTATCATATAGGGTTATACCCAACAGAGCTCTCATATACATGTACATATATTGTAGATTTGGTCAAAGTCGAGTATTTGCAAAACTGTACATATCATATGGTTTATGCAGTTTATGTATTTATGTTATTTTATTTTGTAATTTAAACAAAAATGAATATTATTGACTAGATGCACATACAATATCGATCACTCAAATATTCATATTATAAATGAAATTCTACGATAAACATTTCCCTCGTATTGACACTTTCTAGCAAGGGAACACGCCAGTGCATTTAGCGGGCCTTAACAACCATCCGCAGGCGGTGCTTATTCTAGTCGACAACTACGCCCAACTCGATATTCCTAATAACGTAAGTAATTCAACTTTTGAAGGTTATGAAGCATAGTTTTATTTTAATTTTAAAATTGATAAATACTATAATAATTCGTACTGATGTTACGAGGTCATGAGCATACACTGTGTTACATCATTTGTAGTAAAATAGGTAGATTTTCTCTTAGATCCACGCATCTTACAGTATGGTCATACCCTATTGAAACTGTTAAGTCGAACTCATTGAAAATGATAAATAACTCTATATATACGCAGCGGTCACACACACCCCTCCATGTCGCCGTGGAGGGAGGCCTGGCGGACTGCGTGGAGGTGCTGCTCGTAGCGGGGGCCGACATCGAGGCCAAAGAACGGGTAGGCGAATGTTGACACAAGTTAGAAGTTTTGAAATCGAATAAATTTTAAGGAGATATAAGAAGTGGTCGAGTAAATATCAAAATTTTCTATTTCGGAAAGTTGATATACACAAAACTACATGTATCTAAACAAATTAGTAAGATGCGCGATACATCTTGATATCTTAAATAGTTTGGTTATTGTTATATTATATTTTGTTATTCCCCTAAACTTGAACTTATTATATTATATTTGGTTATTTCCCTAAACCTGAAGACCCTATATGACAAATCCGTTTTTTTTTTGCTTTAGAGCGGCAAGTCATCCTTACACATGGCGTCACGTGGTAGCTACATTGGCATCGTGGACATGATCATCAAAGCGGACCGCTACTACGCCCACAATACTATAAAAGATGTAAGCTCACATATTTACATACTTAATTCCATGGGAAAAATATTATAATTCAGTTTCTCAGTTTATGACAAAATGCCGAATCCCTTATATCATATTAAAGACTCGACACTTTGCCCACAAAAAAATGTGCGAATTGAAATTATCTAGTCGTCGATGAAATGTACATAGAGTCTATGTCGGGTTTTTTTACTTTGTTGTGGTGCACTTGTAATAGTGTACAGTGTATATAATAAAACATAATTTACAAGTTATTTATTAAGAACATATTTGGAACACTTTAATGCATGGTCAGCGGAAATACTTGTATCTCAATGATATGGTATAGGGATGAGATGGTGATGGGTACGGCCCTATATGGGTGGGAGGGGTTTATATCTGCAAGGTTTTTATTTTCACGTACCGTATATTTTTGAGAGAGACGTAAAGGCGTCGTAAAAAAACGACAATAAAGAAGACATAAAAAGAATGGCGAAAACATATTTCGAATCAAAACTCCGTTTATGTCGAAATCAACCACTTTCAAATTGTGTTCGCTTGGTGTTGTATATTGCCACGTTTCAATCCAAAGTAAACTATACATATTATAGCTTTTGATATAAATCTTGATATGAATTTTGTCTTTTCTCAATTTTACCATTCCACCATCTTGGCAAAACCAGGTTAACAGTGTAGAATGTGGCGAGTTTCACCACTGTTTTTACAGTGCCACTTGCTCTACAATCAGTCGCCCATCTAGTGTAAGATTGTGCCACCTTTTTCATTCGATGTTGTGCGATCCATCCTGTTATTTATATTTTGATACATAGTCTAAAAATATTTTCTGTTGGATTTATTTTGAATTAGCATTCTATCATTAAAGCATAGATAATGTCTTCCGACGCCGTTGCTAAAGAAACATAGGCTGCATAGAATTTCATTTTCTTTTGATATATTGTGAAATGTGTTTTGTTGTTGTATTTGAAGTGTTTCCACAGAAGTGCTGTTGCTGGAGATGTTCATGTTTTAGTTAATTCTAAAGTGTGGATTCAATAAATGTACAAACGTGCACAGTCGTATAACGCATGACGTGTTTACACATATTCTCTATTATGTCCATCCATATCTTTAAGTTTTATCATTTTCAATCCTGTTCATTTTGTGACTATTTTCCCTTTTGAACTTCAACCTTATATGCACATTTTTAGTTTGAGATTTCTCTTAATTCGTGAAAAACGGTATGCTCCGTTTATCATTTCAACTTAGTTTTTACCAAGTCCTTGTACAATATGATTTATTAAATTAATACCCCTACGGCCCCTATTTTATTTAATGTTTGCAAAATGTTAATCATAGAACAAATTCTCTGCAGTTTAAATGTAATAAATCTTTTAAAAAATCTATAGACTTCAGACATATTTTTCATGAGAACCTTCCATAATCTATTTTCACAGATTCGTCTTCCTCATTCTAAAGCGTGGAAAAAATCCCATATAAACATATGTATCAATCTTACTTTCTCTTATGAAGCATTCTTTGCAAAATCCATCTTACATGTTACTCCATTCTGCACATGACAGGTAGCAAGCGGTCACTCCGAACGCTCAGCCGTCAGCAGCGTCACTTTCCGTCGCGCCGAACACAACTGCACCGAACTGATGAAGGAGATTCTGTGGCGCCTGGCGACCAAACAGCTCAAGAGTAGCGAGTGGAAGAAGTTGGCGCTGCATTGGGGATTCACGGAGAACCATGTGAAGGCCATTGAACACCAGTATACTGGTAAGGGGAAAGCAACTGAGTTAGTTATAGCTACAATATATTCTTGCGAGGGTTTTGTCAAAGTAAATAGAAATTCTCCACGTAAAATGTTTTTTTTATATATATTGAATATAACGTTATCATTCTTGCTTCGATGATTTAAACAAATTCATCTATATATATTAAGATTTGAGTGGTATGATGAAGACAATTCTGAACCGATTGCAACAATAAATAACCCGTGCTTTAGCCTGAAGCTCTAATCCAATATCCCTATCTAAAATTCCGGTGCCTCATTTACTCTCTACAGGTACCCAAAGCTACAAAGAACACGGTTACAGACTCTTATTAATCTGGCTGCATGGGGTTAAGAAAGATGATAATCCGATGAAGAACTTGTACGAGGCCTTAGTCGCTATTGGTCGACGAGACCTGGGAGGTGAATACTGCGTTTTTCAGTTATTTTTACAAATATACCTTAGATGTTATGTGTTATCAAATGCTATATACCTTATTAAATATTCAATATTGAATAATAGTTTCACGGCCAAACTAAAAGTTGAAAGGCGCGCGATGTTTTGTCTAATGCACGCAGATGTAATTTCGCGTTGCAAAAACTATAGATTAAATAAAACCATTACTTATATGTCAGAAATTATAATGATTTCATTTCTATATTTTCATTTTCAGATCAAATTCGGAAAAGAACGGCGCAAGGCAGCAACTACCAAAACACAAATGGTTGCTTAATATCGTGATAAAAACAAAGACACGAGAGCGAGAAAACGGGGCATAATACGATGTAAGAAGGTGGGATAGGAATTGAAATTGGTCGAATATTGTGTAAATTATATGTGATAATTGACACTGAGTACCTTGATTGGTGGCTGAAAAGAACCCATTTTAGGCCCGACCTGGCTTATACTACAAAGAATGTTATATCTACCCAACCTATCTCACAGTTCAGTCTGAAAGTCTAATAAAGCACATCTATACGAAAGTCACATTTGTTCATGCGAAAGTCAGATTTCAAAGATTTCTAGATACATCAAGAGTAAACGGTGTAAATTGTGAGACCATCGATCAGCATCGATAAATCATCAATTGTAGATATATATGAACAACCCCATAACAGATGATATTTTATTTTTCCATTTAGTTAAAAACATGTTAATGATTAATTCATTTACTATACTAATTTTTCTTAATTAACATTTTATAACTAACTTTTTTTACATTATATGATTGTTGAAAACAATGATGATTCCAGCAATTTATTTAATCATATATTTTGCAATGTACATTCGTTTCTAAAGATGGTATACATGTATATTGAAAATGTTGATTTTAAAACAATTAAAGCTTAGTCAATATTTGCAATTACGAATAAATTACAATCAGCATAATATATGATGATAATCTTTTAAATGATTAAATTGTATATTGACCTGCTTCAAGCTTATCATATACATTTATAAAAATCATAAAAATGCGGCAAATCACTAGAGAAAAAAATCTCCATCAAATGAATATTTTGTGTTACCGTTTAATTAATACCAAACAAGATTATAATAAAAATATGTTTTTTGTACGCCAGTAACATGACATGTACCCTTTACTAACAGCTAGTCATATGGATATTGTTAATTTGATTACAATTAATGACTTTTGTTAGCGGTAATTTATTTTTGCATCATAAGAATATGGAAAGGACGAATTATTTCGTGAATGATTTGTATATACATTGTATAACTGTGCTTTTATGTCGAATGTGTTTAGATATTAGTCTGTCAAATCGTTGTGTCTTGCCCAACTGTTGTTTATTTTTACACTGATTATTTTATTTTTGTTTTCTTTTACTGTTATAGAGAAATGATTGCCAAATGACTTATTTGATAAATAAAATGAACAATACAAATCTAAATGTTATTACTTTTTTTCTACCTAAAAAATAATCAGTAGCACTACAAAACTTTACATAATTAATATTTCAAAAGTGTTAATGACCGATGCAATAAAAATATAAAAATAAAGTCCCATTAAATATATAAAACGTTGGGTTCTATATAAAACAGATGTAAAATCATGACAAATATAAAATACTAGAATCGAGATCAAAACAAAACAATATCGTATTGATATATTCCTACACAAACTAAAACACTTCACAAATACTTTTTATGAGAAAGAGTTCATGACTGAACGCAACCAAAAAAGAAAGCAAACCGAGTTCAAAGAGAGCAACATAACTGTATTGCAATCTTTCTACACAAACTAAATCTAAAATGTACACATACTTGTTATAAGAAAAATATATATATTTGAACGCATCCAAAATATTCAGAACATGAACTCTTATCAGTACTCTTTAACTAGTTTTCAATTTACTTTTATTTTTATGTGCTTCCAAAGCTATATATGTTAATCTCTTGGCTTCCTGTTCTCCCGTTTGTTGAATCATGCCATAGAGTTTTCCGCGTCGTTGCAATAGCGTATTGGGATCGTCGAATTCTACGAGTCGACCTTTTTCCAAAACCTAAAATGATAAACATAAGGATGAATTTATAACCCCTAAAAAAGTATATATGTTTGGAACGTCAAAGAGAGTAATTTATATGCTTTTTAAATATTCCGTTTTATGAAAAGAGTTCTTATGCAATCTTTCCGAAAAATACAAGTGAATATCCTGACATAACATAAATTTATACATAATGAATTTTAGGTCATGGTATAAAACCATATGGCGGAAATGGCAGGAGTACTCATGGAACACAACAAATTAATGATACAATTTTGCCCAAGTGAAATGATAGGCTCTGTGTAAAAAAAATAGCATGGTCCCTTAGGGACAACGTTGCCCATCATTCTACATAAACCTTTGTATTTAAAAAAAAACTAGAAGGTCAGTGACCTTGGATCCCCCGTGAACTTCAACAATTCGTAGATGCAGGATGGTCAGTTTTTACTAAAATTAACCTTGGAAATAACGAACTTTTTTGCGAATAAACAAAATCATGTGATTAAAGAAAAACAGAGTAACATCTTGCATCATCACTCACTTCTTTCTGAAGACATCTCTTGAACTGACGAGACCAGTTTGCAAAAGTATCCTCAATTTATAAATTAAAGAAAATATGCTTTTATAAGCACTAGCTCATATAGCACATCCAAAATGCTTTTGAGAGGCAACTGACACGGC
>LQRL01073811.1:0-30555 GCA_001703475.1 Hydroides elegans
CCCAGATGTCACTGGTCTCACCAGTCGATCTCAAGTTTAACTAGTACAGAGCATCATTTCTCTGCTGCACATGTCTCGTCCTCAGTGATGAAGCGGACGTATTTGACTGTTTCGGCACTTTGATCATCATACAATCTCTTTCCGCCGTGCCCGTGGGGTTGCGCTAACCCCACGCGAGACATGTCAGCTACTTGGCTCCCATCGGCTTTCGGATCTTCTTAGCCATAACCAACTAGATGCCTTTTTTGCCACGTCGCTCATTTCGTTTATAGCCTTGTTTCTTTCTTTTCCGGTTAACCCGATTTGTCGTAGGGCTCGAATAGTTGATGTTCCTACGAACCCGCGACACCCTACTTCCACCGGATAACACCACACAGACCATCCTTTATCTCTACAATCATCACATAGCTCGCTGTATTTCAGTTTCTTTCGTTCGTATGCTTCATCGATTCTCGATTCCCACGGAACTGTAAGCTCGATTATGATCAATAGCTTGGTTGTGAAAGAGAATAGTATCATATCTGGTCTTAGTCGGGTTTCGATCTCAAAAGGGAAGACGAGTCGCTTATCGAGGTCTACACGTAACTCCCAGTCGGTAGCTCTGTTTAATAAGCCTACGCTATGCTCAGTGTTTTTCATGTTAGTTTTCTTGCGTGCTGTTTGTCCTGCTTTGACGAATTTTATGGTATCTTTTTTCGCTCTTTTCGTTTCGACTTTGTTGGCATTCACCCGTTTGAGTTCTACGTGGTGTGCCAGCTTTCGAAGGACCTTATCGTGACGCCATGTAAACCGTCGCTGAGTGAGCGCCGTTCTGCAGGAGGAGAGGATGTGCTCCAAATGACCGGGCCCACTACAGAGTCCGCATTCAGCGAAATCACTCTTCCCCCACCTCATGAGATTTGTAGGTGTCGGTAAAAGGTCATAAGTCGAGCGGATGGTGAACTGGAGTCGAATTGGTTCCATCTTCCAGAGCGTGTTCCATGTTATCTTTCTGGCTACCGCACTCTCCCATTTCATCCATGCTCCCTGAGATGCCATTCCTACTGCTCTGGCCATTCGTTCCTCTTTATCTATACTTCGTAGCTCATTAGTTATCATCTTCCTTCAATCTTTATTGTTTGCGGTGTCCCACCTATTGCTTGACGCGGCTTCAATAGCAAACATCAAAAAATTGTATACCATTCTATTCTTATATTCTTACGTTAGAGCAGGTTGCCTCTGCAGATCCCTCAATTCCTCTTCTAGAACATCAGCATCAACCGAGTCGTTCTCCAATTCCGTCACGAACTTCCGGTCTCGTAACCAGGACAACTCGGCATCACGCTTCTCCATGGTTACGGCTGGAAAAATACAATATAAGTAAGTTAATATGTTTTTTAAATAAGTTTAGTTTACATGCAGTTCCCGTGTATTCATGATCCATCATGTTGATAATGGACAGTAAACTTAGTCGGTTTAAGTACTTGGTCATCTCAATTATAATAAAACATTGTAAGGGTGCCTCGGCTGCGCCTAGAAACTGTACAATATTTTGATTAATGGACTTACCTCGTATTTTATCATTGACTTATATGAATAAATATCAACTGGATTTAGAGCGTTTTAGCTCGCCGGTTGGATTGAATTTACACCACATTGACAAAACATCGCATTACATTTTCATTTAAGACCTCATTACTTGCTTAATTCAGATTCGTGTTTAAAAATTGAACAATATCACATTGCCCCCTTTATATATATTTGGGGCATTTTGGGGCATTGAAAGTATATGATAATATCCATGATTTTACTCTTATGGGAAACAATAACTAAACTAATCACTTGACTAAAACAATTTCAGGATGCAGAAATGTCAAAACATCCTCAAATAAAGCAGGTCTTAAAACTCATAAGAGAGAACATATTTTCATCACTCTAATCGAGCAGCAGCTTTTAATTAAAAACGTTTACCGTGTTTATTTGACATACATTTCACGATTAACCCCGTCAAAATATGACCTGCTTCCCCAACTTTTTTCATCCGCAAAGGCACGAAAGCACTTTATGCTGACAGTTATTACATACCACAGGGGAACATGTCCCCACGAAAAAAAAACCTAAACCACACCCGAATGACGTCAGTAGAAAACCATTTTATTATTTATATGTTATTTGTTTCCCTCCTTTTTCAGCGCTTGTTTTTTTTCAAAGTCATCATTTAAGGGTCTGGAAAAACGGTCCTTTTTCTTGCTGAGCATCTGAGCCGCATATATAAGACAGAGCACTCGACGGCGTTTGGAACTGGTCACATTGGAAGGGTTTAATTGTTGAGCTCGTGATTTGGCTATGTTTTCATCATTTGGAAAATCATACACGACCGTAAACACTCGTCAATGTTTTCAGCTTCGTCTGAGGGCCTTCAATGTTCACTCGGGAAGCTGAATTTGGCTTTCCCTTGTTTTAAGTGGACTTTCTTATGGACACTCTAAAATACTATTGTAGGTTTGAAATTAAAGCGCACGGTTTATTAACGATTGCTATAAAATGAGATTCCCTTTCATAATGATAATCACTGCATTTAATAAACATAACCGAGTTGCAACTACACTATAAATTGCTAGAATCTACACCGTTTCTAAGTATGCCCAATGTTAGAAATTGTAGCAGATTTCGGATTTGAAAACGGCTAAATCCGTCATATAAAGTGACTGGTGGTTTTCAGTCCCGAAATCTCCCCCCATTCCCAACATAGAGGATATTTTGAGATGGGGTAAATTTTTGAAATTTGGACTGTAATTGCAACTCGTTAACCTTCATTGAGTTCAGTGATTATTATTATGAAAGGGAATTTCATTTTTAAGTAATCGTAAATAATCTATGCGCTTTAATTTCAAACCCACAATAGTTGCGATTTTGAAAGCTGGGTGCGTTTATTATATTATACGATGTGTATCCCATTACGAAAACATGAAAAAAAACACGGGGAAAATGGCTTGAAATACGCTTCCTATGTGGACAAACCCTTGTTCCGGGGCGACGACTCACGATTCGCAATTAGTCACATGAGTGTTTTCTGATTGCTTATTGATTCGCTGGATTTCTGGTTTCCTGATTTGACAAATGGCAACCAGTGAACAGATTGAATTTATGCCTATTCACTTTTAGAAATTTATAAGGGGTTAAACGGGGTAAAAATGGAACCTGACGGTACGTTTATATCTTGCTTCGCAACCTAGAATATTGAAGTTGGACTCTATATATCGGTTTTCCAATCAGGTTCATTAATGTCCTACATTCTATGTATATCAATAGAATTAAAGCATATGAACTTTGAAAGGATAATGGAAGAATTTTTTTCTGTAGAAAATTAAACAGCTGAAAAGCGATTTCACCATAATCAAGGATAGATTGATATCCTATACAGGTGTATGAATGGTTGGTTGGTATATATATGAGCGGTTATTATGATTCAAAAATAATTTCGCTAGGTGCTTTTCGGAAGTGGCAGCGTCGCTTCTTGTTCTCAAATTTGAAAGACATTTGCATAACGTCACAGAAAAAGGGACGTTTTATATAGAGCAGTCATATTTTCAATGGAATCGATCTAGATCAGTAATAGAATGTTTATTTTCTATGGGTGTCCAGAATGGTTACAGACAATTCAGTGCTATATTGGGTCCCCATGGTCCCAATTCCAAATACTGTGCTAAATCTCAATGACCTCAATGATTAGTATAAATGACCTCGCCTTAAGCCCGTGTGAGTGCTACGGTCAACCAACTCCTCCTAAATAGCATCACTGTTTACAAACCCGACTACACGGGTCTTTCAGGAGCCAATTTGAAGGCTTCCGTGTATAAAGATGCGATGTGTAATTTTTATTCAAAATAGTTTTAAAAAATCAACGTATATGGAAAACTCTCAACGTCGCTAAAAGTGTACACTGGTGCTAAAAAGTTAGGGTCCTGGCCAGATGGACTGCTGTTTTAAGTTTGTTTACACATCAAACGTTGGTTTTCAATGTTTCCCGAATGGGGAAAACGTATACTGTTTCGAAATGTAGCTTGCACTTTTGAGTTTCCCACACGGAATGCATTGAAATAAACTTTTTTAAGGTATAAAGCATACCTTTTTACCGTGTCCTTACGTGTACTGGCATCCTTTAAAAAAGAGAGCATCGCCCTTTAAAAAAGCACATTGATAAATTGCGCACAAAAAGGGACTGGAAACACGGTATATGACTTCCTTCCGTTCCACTCCTAAGAAGTCATGCATTAGTCTGGAAATCTGCGCAAATGAGCTTTTTGCGTCATCATTGCGCTTATCGAACCCAATAACGTGTGTACCAGATAAAAGATGAAAGAAGAACGGATGAATAGATAACAGAAGAAGCCGTCATTTGCTAATAATGGGATGAGATATATATGTATGAGTGATCTTTTTATGGCGTCGATATTTATGTACATGTTGTCATATAGTGACATGTTTTGCAGGGACATGGATAGCACGTTTATATGGTGTGACAAAGCATATATCCGATTATGTGTTATATCATTTCTTTCCCATTATGATCTGTTTCAAATTTATTAACAATAATTTGGTTCGCTAAACTAAAGCTGCTTAAACAACGGATTAAAACCTTCATGTTTTAAAAATAAATAGAGGCTATGTACTTTTCAGATGTTGCTGCTTCGCCCTCGTAAATCTGTAAAGCGATCGTAGAAGAGCCCGTTCAACAATTTGTTTTACAGTTTGCATCGTGCTATGTCTAAGGTTAGAACATCATTTGGTACGGCCTTATATAACAAACACCTATCTAGCTTTTAAGTTTTTTATTTATGCTATATAATATATACCCTAATTTTACATGTGTTTAACTCACCCTTTAGTTGCAAGCGAACCTCATCAGCCTCCAGCCTTCCATCGTCCTATAATTCGAGATGATTTCTAATAAATAGCAGTAGACTCATGTCACCAAAAACAAGCTTTTAAAACTACTTCGTATTGATGCTCTTTTGGCTGTGAAGTCACATGAAACATATCTTTGAATTATTGGATAAGAGTTGACGATTTATATATATGTAGAGTTTTATTATGTTTTTAGTCCCGTAAAAATAGTAAGATTATCCCATTTTTACTGATGTTTTGTAAAAGAGGTTTAATACTACAACCACTTAGCCACTGTACCAATAAGATTGTTGAATAATCAAACTTTGGCTCTTGCTGTTGTGCTCACAAACACTATGTTTTAACAAATTTAATATCCATGATTCATGCTATAGATAACAAAGCTATGATCCAAAAATTATATCCGTGCTGGTCCCGATATATGTATGTGAATGCCACCTTTTTACTTTTGCATGCCTTTCGCAACTACTTGCTCCCATGAACCATAGCTTGCTGTCTTCAACGGAAATCATCAATGTGTTTGCTCGCTAAGAGCTGCTGGTGTGACATAGGGCTAAAACGGGAGGGGATCAGAAAGTTCCCCTAACCCAATCATGAATCAAGCGACCATGCGATTGAGAACGATTTGCCCCTTCCATTTTTGAAACATTTCATGGATTTTCACTGGATTTTCTTGGATGCAAATGTATAAGTAATTCGGGATTATACATTTTGACATTAACGTCGTCGATGAATTATGCGGTTAAGACGTAGGTTCAATGTTTCGCTGGTAAATGTTTCTTTCCAACTAGCTGACAAAGTCGCGTATTTTATAGGTAATTTTTTTTTCATTTTGATTTGTATAAAGTTGAAATATGCATGAAAAGTGAAATTAAATGGGAGCGCCAATGGTATAAATTACCAGACCGAACAGGAAGAGTGCGTTTTATAATTTGGTAAAACATATGAGAGGGAATAGGGAAGTACTCGTTCTAATCACGTGTCCGTTTTGTTGTTTAATTAATAATGATGCCGCTCTCTAAATTTTTGAAGATTCAACAATTGTATTTTCAAAGAAATTGAATAAAATATATAATTGATTAGTTAGTTTCTAAATAGCCACAAAAGACACAACTTATTCAGTGCCACATAATGTTGATGTTTATTCGTACCCCTGAATAACAACTTATTAACTTAAAGTCTTCATTACATTAATAAGCCAAAATATTTGAGAAAACTCTAATCTAGTATGTAGTCATATACTGAAGAAAATATGCCAAGAAACATAACCTTCCTTATATGAGGCTCTGCTATAATTGCAATGTTTGTAGAAGTGAATAGAGCATATATGTATGGGTGCTATATGATTAGGCAATTAACGAATCGCACGTTTCCAAGCCGCAAAATGGATTATTACTAATCCCAAGCTAGATGAACTTACGTGTTTGGCGAAAAGTCAAGATCGCGCGATATGAACATCGCATCTTCGATATCGACTTTGAATTACAAGCGTTGGAACGAATTTGGCTCATGGGAGACATTGCAGCTATTCGAGTCGATAGAAATAGCACAATTGTCAGTGCGACCGTGGTATAAAAACTTAAAAGATGTGGATTTTCCACTCTTGAATGAACATGGACGGCATCCGAATGATCATGCGTTAGCAAGACTGTTCGTCAATTTACTTTAAAATAGCAATTCATACACCATACAGTATTATCCTTATTCTTTCGCCAATAATCGTATAGAACAATATTTAAATGTACTTTATCGGAGAGTAATGGATGGCATCATTTCCACTTTGGCAAACACTGAATTCAAAAACAATTCCGCTATCAAATTGATTTGAATAACTCTATTCATTATCACAAGATTTTATATCAAAGCCGTGACGCGCATATATAAATTTTAAGATTTCATACATGAATTTGAATGGTTAAAACTTTTGTTTTCATGGACAACAGTGATTTATTGAGACAGACATTGAACTTTAAAAGCATCAATCTATTTATCATTTTTTTTAAATAACAATTTCGAATTATTCAAAAATGAGTAAAGTAAAATCAAACAATTTATTAAGATCAAAGCCCCATATATGTTTTTTAAATAGCAAACACTTATATGCTATTTATATAAAGATTGTATTCAATTCATGAAGGCAGTGGTATGTAATGTTTATTTCAATTCACGAATCAACCAACACTGATCAGTTAGTTATTTTCAAATTGAAATTTAATACGAGTAAAATATTGAAGTTCATATTGAAATTATATCATAATTAAGACCAAAAATGTGTAAATAATCTCTATAATATTTTCATAATTACTGATTGATAAGTTAATAAGTTGATATTCATTTTGAGGTATGGTTAATGGTATTTTAAAATGTGAATGTAAAAATTTACTTTTACCTAAGTAGAATTAATAATATTTCTTAATAATATAACGCTTATTTGACTCCAAGTTTATGCTTATGCTTAATGGAGTAATATAATTTTTTAATAAGATTTTGTTCCTTAAATAAAATACGAAATTGAAGTTATTTGGGTAAAAAAGTTTTTAAGCAAAGAGTATTTCTAAATGGATACATAAACACATCCTTGCTTTAAGAAGATATTAGCAAAGATCGAAAGCAAAGATTATTTCAAAATGGTTACATGAAACGCATGATAATTTAACAACACTTTATTATAAACATGTAACCAAATAGACACTCAGTTTTTGCTAAATGTGTACCTGAACCTTAATATTTACTTAATCAAAACTAATAAAAATTCGTTTAATCAAATTAATATTTAACTCAGCAAAATGATATCAAACTATTGATTTCACAAGATACAAAAATCAAGCCGCTTAATTTCATATGTTGTCCCCAAAATGACAAAATGATCCATTTGTAACATTCCAGCGAATAATTACAAAAGAATAGCATATAAAAGAGTTTCAGTATGATTGTCCATATCTCTTATTGAATAACCGCACTATTGCGAAACCAACAAGATCTAGAGAAATTTAGCTATTATCAGCCTTAAAATACTATTAGTCTTGCTCTCGATTTGTTTCTATCACTTTGATATTTTCCCCATATTCCTTGAAACCCCATATTCCATTGAACACAACAGATTCAATAGGACAGCATGCTATCAACCCATAAGCAAAATAGCATCGTTACACCAATATAAATTCTGTTTAAAATCCCAGTATAATTGTCCCTAGTAAAGCTAGTCCAGGCAAGTAATATTCCTTAGATTTTCAGTATTTAGCTTTGTAGAACGTTGAATCATGTAGCTTTACGTTTATATTTATTAATGTAAAATCGTCAGAAAATAAAAAGGTACGCATTTTACAAACTGACAAATATCAAAAATGTTGTACCTTGTTGTAACATATTTGTGGTCTGTCATTTCATTAACTTTCTTACTTATCCATTAACCACATTGTACTATAGTTGGCGATTCATTTTGAAATCATCTTATCAAACTTGCATGTTAAATTGGCGTGCTTACTGTATGTCAAAGATAATTGTACATGATCTATTTTATTATAAAACGCATGTTTTGTATACGCAATTTATATTTTTTGTCATACAGAGAATGTTGTCAATTTAAGCACTCAAGTACTTTGCGGTAGGGGATGAGGTTATAAAGCCTTCGTGAATAACTATTTATGAAATTGAGAGTTAACGGCAAATTGTAGGGTAAAATAACATAGTAGATTCGGTTTAAGTATGGTTCGGCTTTGGTTTATTGATATACATCTACTTCTTTTATGTATTTAAATCGCTTATTAACGTTAGATTATAGAGAAAGGGGTTGTTATAACCATCAATCAATAAATTAACAAACAATCAACAAACATGTTCCAGTTTTATTCATGCGTAAAATGTCACCAAACGTAACTTGTCAAACTTTGTTATTCGAGATTTTGAGTCGAGTCTAGCAGGGCGAAGACAGGAAAATGCTGATTTTTGCTTCCCTGGTTGTGGTGTTTCCCTCTCTGCAAAGTTAGCTTTGTGTTTTCAACAGATGCGTTATGATTTAAAATGATGGCAACATCTGCAGCCACTGCAATTCAAAGTTAAAGTACAAATGAAAACCAAGTGGCTTAATATAGTTTGAGCAGGATCGGGGACATAAATTTATTACGCTGAGGGTAGGAATAATCTATGACTATTTGCACTACATTACCAATGGGAATGGACACAGAACGGTATTTAACCGTAGGACGAAAACCACAACATCGCAGAACTGTTTTAATAAATGGTTCTCAAGAATAGGATGGTTCACTGTGTCAAACTATGCCGGCATATCTAAAAGGTTGCGCAAGACAACAGTATCTGGTTTAGTGGAGAGCAAAGTGTTGTATATGATTTGATATATAATGAATAAAAGCAATTTCGGAGCTATACCGTGATTGAAACGTTTATTACAGGTAGTAAAAGGCTTGATATTTAAAAAAACTGGCCTGATTGATTTATAACGCTAAGGTTTGCAATTGGAGAGCTTGTCTTGAGATCGGTATTCAGGGAGGATTTCAAGGCTGGGTTCATAAGTATAAGAAACATATATGGTCGGACAACATTGCGCGTTTTGAGCATTTATTAGCCACTCACAATTGTCAGCAAATGATAAAGGAAATGGTGCACCAGTTTTTTATGAAGATGTTGATCACAGTTGTTGCTGTGACAAAGAATTATACTTTTTGGCATTTTGTTATAATATTTCGGTACAGTGATTTTGAACCACGACATCATTCTCATTTGACATAAAGTCGGCTTGAACCATTGATCATAAACCTATAATGCATCTCATTCTCATAAGATTCCATAGTCATACCAATAAGCTTTTCTTCTGACTTATGGTTCAGCTCCTCGGTGACAAGAATATATGGTATTGTAAGGCATTAAAAGGAGTCGTTTTCTAATGCATTTTTTTACATTTGTCTTAAACAAATTAAATATCGATTATTTCTGTAATACAAACTATAAAACAAACCGGAAAGACATTTCTCTTAAATTGTATTTGAATGTCGTTGATTTAAGTTAGATGTTTAAAGGATAGTCTTGATAGAATATCGATACTATATATGCCTATTCCGAGAAGATAGCTATAAACCTTTGATAATTGCCCTCTAGCTACAAGAATTTTAGGAGCAGCTTTTTAATTAATTGCCAATTTTACTGATCCATTCGAAATTTCAATCAAATCAGATATACATAGCTCGATATGTTCAATTGAAATATAATTCAAAAGAAGGTCGCATACACATTCATTTAGATTGTCATTGTTCATATCAATAATTTTGTATTTGTAAAATATAATTTCCGTATGATATAATCCATAATATTTGCTTATAAAGAGTAGAAATGTTGTGAAATGTATAAATATATATACATCGCGAGATCAAGTGAAGTGATTGAAAATTGAGAATGGCATGAGTAAATGTGTAATACCACCTATTGCAAGGTTTATTATAAGTCCAAGGGCCCCTTAATAGCGACGGTCAGCAATGCTCTTGACGAAAGTATTGTTATTGATTATCTCTTGTCTTACTTACAAAGTGAATGGATGGAATTTCGGTCATTTCACCAGCCGCATTAACAGTGAACACATCTATTTAAAATGCATTGCTTTAAAAGAGCATAGTTTGTATATTATGATGTAATTTACCATGCCGTGTTCATGCAAAACAAAAACATCTAATGAAAACAATATCTTAGATTTCAAGCAAAACCAATGTGACGTGAATAAGCACTGATAGGGATTAAGATATAACAATAGTAGCATCACCTTATGGTTATATTATTTTAGAAAGCAATTCAATATGTTTGCTTGGGGAGTAAGTCTTTACTATTTTAACTTACAAATTGTCTCTGACAGTTGTTCAAGGTGTTCTTTATGGGGACTCAAAAATGTCTAGCTTTTAAAAACGCAATGAGCGTTCAGGGGTGTTGACATGGTTTGTTTTGTTTAAAAAAAAACTTAGAAATACTTCCAATATGGCCAGACCCAAAAGTCAAAGACAGAAACATTGAACGATTTTGTGGTTTAAGTTTTAAGTTCGCATTATATAATTACATTATAAAACCGTTTTAATACATTCACTCTATGCTGTTAAGAGCCCTCGTTAGTCATTCAAAATAGTGCAATATCTGGTATCTAGCAGTGTTGGTAAGAATTGGTAAGAATTTTAGGCAACCATCCAAAAATTTGAAGTCCAACATTAAGATGATCATAAAAAAACTAATGATTTATTTATTATTCATTCACATAAATTTAAGAAATATGGTTTAGTTTGAGTACGGATAACTGGAGGACATCAATGAATACTTGAATCCTTAGACAAAAATTGACATTAATGTTATCATTTCATTGTATTTTTCCCAAATAGTTTTGAATGATAAGAATTCAGCACCCGTTTAAGTAATTATTGCTTAGTTTTCTAGTTTCTTTTGTAATTGCTCATTCAGATAAATTGAAGCTCCCAATAAAGAGTCTATGTATGAAATAATTGATTATTATTGGTTTTAAAAACATATCAACCAATTTTACCACAGAGTTTCTTAACTGTTTTAAATGCGTTGATTCACGAGGTGCAAGTGGCAAGTTCAGTTTAATCGCGAATAATACCGGAACACATCAATTGAGTAATCTTGCAAAGAAGCGAAGATTTATACATGACAAATTGTTCAAGTATTTTTTTACAAAAAAAACTTATCATTGATAGTTCCGTAGTTTTTATATTGCAATGCATTTTATATATAACCAAAATTTATTTAAACTTTATAGCTAATTCGTTTTTATTTCATCGATGACTGCAATTGTAAAGGTCCATGTATACATTTAGAGCAGCATCATTTTGTTCATAATTCTTATTTACGTATAAAATAGGATTTCCACAAACAATGGCTAAAACCGTCTTTTTACACCTGTGTAATCTGATTCTGCACTGCCGTAATACACTTATTGCGTTCGGTTATCAGCTCAGGCGTTTAGCATTGCTCTTGCAAACTCTTTTAGTGGGATTGAAAGAGTATTTGATAAGGAAAAAGCATCAATTCAAGGAAGTGATTATATAGTGTAAGGCAATCTGGCAAACAGGTGGTTAAGTTTTAATAGAAAAGGCTTTGTATGAACAACGGAGATGAAATATGCGCAATTGTTGACACATGACTAGCGATTTCAAGTTCGCAGTTATTTACAAAACAATGCAATGATTAATTAAGTCAATTTCAGTATACAAATTAACGGTTATCATGAAGGTAATTATATGGTAAACTTCATCACCGGGCAACCAATACTTTCAAATGCAATGGAAAATAATGCAAATCTCGTATCAAACCATACATTTACATAACTCTTTGCATGAAACCTAGCTCGAGATGCTATAAAGGCAGCCATAGGCGCCATAAAAAGCTCACGATTTCGTCGCTGTGACAAGTCCCCTCTGTGGATGTTTCTTAGTCAATAATATTGCCCGCGCGGAGGGCCAATTGAGTATACGTTGTCACAGGGCTTAATAGTAAAGAGAGAGGGGAGACATGTTTGTTTATTTTTCGTTTTTATCTTATTTTGCTGAGTTCACGTGACGTTTGTGAAGTTATTATTGGGAGGTTGGAGTATCAAACACAAAGGGGTTCGCAGTGCATGAGATCTAAGAAATATTTTGGATGCATTTGGTTTGTAATGGTTGTTTTTGCTTGGATTAAATGTACAAGACAGTAAACATTGCTGGATAATTGATAATTGGTATATTGTTGATGCAAGACTCAAGGATAGAAGGATACGGTTAACGTCATACTGCTGAGAAGACTTGATAGACTGATTGGACAAGTTCCTCGAAAGTTTGAAATAACAAGTCACCCTTTACACATTATATGTATGAAGGATAGGATCAAAGGAAAATAATATAAAAAAAACATAACGTATTAGTTTTATTGCGACAAACGCGTAAGTTACTCAGCTTGAGGAACTAATATTGTATTATAATCACAGATTATATTTAGAGCAATGGCTGCACAACATAAAGTGTTATGCTTTAATTGAACCACTATCGCTATAGATAATTGTATAAAGAGATAATCGCGTAAAACTTGTCGGAAAGCTAAAGTTTAATAAGTATTATTCACAAGCAATATTCATAATTTTACTCGTATGAAAAGTGACAATCACTGAAAATATACTCAACCATAACGCCCAATCATGTATGGCCTTCTGTTGGAAGGCGTTCGCAAGGCGCTCAAGACGAAATACGGCGACAAAGCGTGGAATCAAATCAGCAAGAAACTAGGCATTCAGCACCGCTCGTTTAACATCACGAAATGCTACTCGGAAACCATCATCATTCGCATCGCAAAAACCGCTTCCGAAGTCACGGGCGATTCCGTTGAAGAGATTATGGACTTATTCGGCGACAATTTCGTGTCCTTCGTCGGTCAATACGGCTACGATCGTATTTTACGAGTCCTAGGGCGCCATCTGCGTGACTTCCTAAGCGGCCTCGATAATCTGCATGAGTACTTGCGGTTTAGTTACCCGAAGCTCAAGCCGCCCTCGTTTTTCGTTGAGGATGAGGGACCAGATGGATTAACGCTGCATTATCGCTCACGCAGAAAGGGTTATCTGCATTACGTCATGGGGCAAATAAGGGCGGTGGCGATGCAGTTCTACAATACGGAACTCGATATTGAGGTGTGTATATGAATATAAAGTTTATTTCCTGATTCTAATGTAAGTTGCTTCCCAACTGAATTATTTAAGCATGCTTTATATATTAACAATAAGAAACTGGATCATGAGGTCAGTGTAAACTACGTTATATGGTATTATCGTTTAAAAGTCTGGCTCCTATGTTAGTTGATCCTCAGTTACTTTACTATGTTTAGCATTCAAATTTCATGTTTCACGAAGTAAAATATTTAGATGATGTTACTTCACGACGTGAGAACAGCTTTGTAACTTTGTTAACGACAAGAGCATTGAACTATGTTCATTTGACGTAAATCTATGTCTTGCCGATAGGGTTGGTTGTCTTACGTCATAACAAGGGTTTGAAAGCATCTGCGTCATGCGATATTCATTGTCCTCACATGCCCAACCCACCCTCAACCAATAGTTTATAGTTTGCTCTATGAAGTTATTTAACATCCATAAGAAGGCATATATAATTCTCCCGACATGTTGCGACAAAGACCTTTCCAATCAGTGAGATACAACAGCCCCCTCCCCCCCCCCATCCGACAAGTTTAATAAACTAATGTTAGCAACTCTGTTAAATTTCTGATCCGTAACATTCAGTTTTAGTCCGTACGTAATTACTCTTTTTTTCATGTCCCTACTACTTTTCCTCTCGTTAACAGGTCCAACGACATGACAAAGGCCTCGACAGCATCTGCGTCATAATGCGTCTGCACTTTGACAACGCAATATCCATGAATTCATGTTTGCCTTCCAAATAACATTCACAAAAGCATGCCACGGCAAAGCCTCCATATGTTATTCAATTTGCCAACCATGTATATATCATCAGATCCTGCGTATAGCAGACTTGCTTTTCTGAACCTCCAACCCATGTCAGTTCAGCCAAATGGACGCTTGACTACCATTGTAAACCTTAACCTTCAGGTTTGTTCTTTTAAAGTTTTTTTAAAGTAGTAACATGTGTTACTATTGCTCCTCTAAACAGGTCCTACGTCACGATGAGGGCCTCGATAGCATCTGCGTCATAATGCGTCTTCACTTCGACAACACGGCCTACAGCGAACTGCACAGCACATTAAAGCACGCGGACAACAAAGATATCGATATCAACTCCAACGTCTTTTTCGAGGTCTTTCCTTTCCACATTGTGTTCGATCGCAATATGTTGATAAGGAATGTTGGCACGGGATTGGCGAGTGTGGTGAATATCATGGGAAGTGCCATTGATGAGGTGTTTACGCTGCAGCGACCGATGGTGGAGTTCTCTTTGGAAAACGTGAGTAAAGTATATTGTGTTTTGAAACTCTAGTTTGATTTTTCATTGTATAATCCCTTACTATCAACTTTTTTATTCTCGCGCAAGTCTTTTATAGGAGACTATCCTGTGATCGAAACTTTTTAAATGAATAATGTAACAAAGGATCTCATGTTGTTAAATTGTTTCTTGGCCGACACAGGACGTGTAATAATATGTCCTTTGAAACTGTCGTGTTTGTTTCCTAGGATGTTAAGTCATACATGTCTAAATTTGCGTCTAGTTTTTTTCATCGGATAAAAATATCGCAAAAGGTTAAATGCGTCAATAATATGGCAAAAGGTTTTTTTTAAGCCCATTATCTGCAACAAATAGTTTCAACCTGAATGATGCGATTGGTCAATGTTTTTATTTATTCCTTTGAACCAGGTTCTCTCTCACACGAACAACGCGTTCGAGCTCAAGTCGATCGACCCGATCATGCGCGTTGACACCGGAAGTGGAAGTGAAACGTCGACCATTGTGACCGAATTCACCAATGGTACACGTGAGTTCCAAAACAAGTTCCCTAGAGTATCGTTTGACACAGTTAACATTAAGTACCTGTTCAAATGAGAAGCGACAAGACGCGGCAAGCGG
The DNA here is from genome assembly GCA_001703475.1 of Hydroides elegans. Lineage (NCBI taxonomy): Eukaryota > Metazoa > Annelida > Polychaeta > Sabellida > Serpulidae > Hydroides > Hydroides elegans. The sequence goes on from LQRL01073811.1 coordinate 15,459, forward strand.
CAATATACTTTTATGTTCTTATAGGACTAGCGACAGGACCATATATAGAACATATAAGTATATGGCCGCTTGTTCGAACCGTGTCGCTTCCCGTGTGAACAGGCCCTAAGTTATACAAATAGACCCATGCTAAAATTGTTTAACTGATGTACATTGGCACTGTTATGCAATATATTTTGCGATTTCTGAATATACTAGAATATAAACATGATAAATAGGTAGACTGCAGAATCAGATAAATGATGAAGTTTATGTTCAATCGAAAAAATCATGCACAATTCAACCTGATCTTACTATTGGAAAGACGTTCAACATGAAAATGTTGTACGTATATGACCCATCATCATGTGTGGACTTCCGGTTTACTCTTATGCATTATACATGTCGACCACGGATTGTTATCTGGATTCCCGCCCGATCATGTATCTATCTTTTAGTGGAAGACGAGGAGAGCGAAGAACGACGTCGAATCAAACTGAAAGGCCAGATGTTGTTCATGGAATCATGGGATGCAGTCATCTTTATTGGAACACCAGTGTGAGTGCTTTAAAAATCGCCTTTTAATCAACAATTATTGTCAATAATGATTTAAGTTCTAAGGTTGATAATGTTTGGATCTACTATTCCCTAGAACGAATATCTCATCGAGTAAATGCATACCTCAACCAATTGGAACATCCTAGATATACGTCCCTTGTGCTCCTTCCTTATATCTTCCGTTAATAGAACAAAATGTTAAGCGAGGGTTACAAAATCCATGTACTTGGAATTATGCTTCTATATTTAGAAAGATAACACTAAGTTATTCAATGGAAGTTGACTCCCATAATCAAACGGCTACACGTATATTTGGTCCATAAAGTTCAACGTCCATCTTTATTCCTAAACCCTACATAGAAATGTCATCAACCTATACTTCCTCAACCCAAGGTCAAACATGGTAAGTCGTATTGTTATAACGTCGAAAAACAAATAGGTCTAATAGTTAATTTTCAAAAGCAAAGATTGAAAAGATCATGATACAGACGTTACCGGCTGTTATATTCGTGAAAAATTTGACCAACTTAAGAACAATGCAGAACAACATCCATAAAAACATTTTCCCGTAATAGTTTTGCTTAATGACATTACTACAACGTTGCTTGGCCAAAGCTAGCAGTTGTTGGTTTGGCCCTTATATAAATAGGAGAAAACCATAAATCTAAGGGTTGTAGGTTAATGACGTTATATGAGGAAGGGAGTCAAATCTAAATGGTTTTTGACATGCAAGAGCGACATATAACATGGAAGAGCGGCTCATCTCAAACAATGGGATTTGTTCTTCCGTTGATCTGCTTATAAATGTTGTCCTGAATTGGCTTTATGCATAACATTTTGTATTTACAAATAACTATTTTGCACATTAATTGCATGACCACTGATCATTATCATATGACAAAAATGAACTCTTATATTTGTAAAAAGCAACATCTCCGATTGATTATAATGATATTTGATATTTGATAGTTCATATGATCTATAGATCATATTCTATGACTATACAGCCACGCGCAGTTCAAACCCTACAATCTGCCTAGCGTTTAACTTTTAACGTTTAAGGGTTCATTATATAAGAATATCGCGATTAACGTTGAGCGTTTAGCGTTTATCGATTAGCGTTTAACGTTTAGCGTTTATTGTCACGTGGTGAGGACTGGAATATGTTCGAATTTGCTTTGGTTTTGCATGTATGAGGCTTTATATGAAATAAAAGTATTTGAAATAATTGTGTTTGTAAATTTTGGTTGGTTTCCCGGTAGCCAGGGCATTTTAGTGGTCATGACAAACGCTCATAATCATGTCTGTATATGTCACTCACACGTGTGGGTAGCTAATTCTTAGCGTTTAACGTTTATCGTTTAATGTTTATCGTTTAACGTTTATCGGTTATTGTTAAGTGTTTATGGTTTGACGTTTATCGTTTTTGCGGTTAGCGTTTAGCGTTTTCCATGTCGGCTTAGAAACGCATGCGACTGTATATAATATACGAATTATGTATGGCGCACATGTAAATACATGTGACTCAAACGAAAACAACATAATAAATCCAGTAGTAATGCCATTTTTCTCGCACTCTTTCCGATTGACCGCATTAGCGTATTGGGTTCATTAAACTTCAAGTAGAAGCAACTTCTTCTAAATTATATCTGTGCAGATAACATCTCTTATATATTATCAAAGTAAGATCCCAATCCTGTTTACTCCAGACCTTTGTCTAGTTATCACAACTAAGTTAAGAAAGCCCCTTTGTATCTTATCTTACCTAGTCACCTCTTTTTACCTAAAAAATACTATAAAACGATGACCACGGCAAGATGATACGTTGTGACATCATTCCGTTTCCAGCTGGTACCAACATAATCGTAACATTATCTATTGTTCTTCTGTTATCTCCTTGTGTGTTTGCGTTTACCCTTCATTTCCACTATGAGAAATCTGGAGAAGCTGTTATCTTTATTCATCATCCCTCCCTAGTAACGGAATCCTCCCTGTAAGATTGTACTTTGCCTCAAACATAAATGAATATCAACATCAACAATCAACAATATCACAAATTTCTTCTTCATCTTTCATTTCTAAATTTAGTATGAGCAACCTGGAGAAGATGTTTGACATCGGACTCTATCTCAACGACCTCAGTATGCACGATTCGAGTCGCGATCTCGTTCTAGCAGGGACGCAACAGCAGGCAGAACTCAAACTCGCACTTGACCAGGTATAATAAAAACTATGGTTTATGGATCTTACGGGGCCTGGTAACGTTTCAGTGGTTTAGAGGCCCGATCTCAAACACTTGATTGGGTTGGTTTTGGAAAGGACTAGCTGAACAACTAATCGGGGAAATGGTATAAAAGAGATTATGCATTTTGCAACATAATGGAATAGGTAAAATTAGAATCCAGAGAGCTCAACCTAAGCTACTGCTATATGACTTTTAGTACATCCATTCCGATATATGCATGCAACGCAAAGGAGGTTGATAATATAACCATTGGCTCATTCTGGATATATGAATAATATGAAACGATATCATATATCATTCAATGACAAAGCCCCGCATCCGTATTTCTTGACAAAATATGCAAAAATAGATACCCACAATATTACTCCAGGGCCCATATGCATGAACAATCTTACATGCCTGAGTGCACTTACATTCTAAGTTCGACATCGATATTTCGGTTAATGCTTCGAATTTCTTATAGAAATACTCTGAATAGCTTGAGCTCACTTTAAAAATAATAAAATTAACTGTTTGATTACATAAATCTAGCAATGAATTAAGATTTAACCTACTGACTTAGAATGTAAGTGCACTCAGACATGTAAGATTTTTCATGCATATGGGCCCAGATTCTTATATTAACTAAGTAATGCATAGGTTGAACAATTATTGTCGCGTTTCAGCTTAATTATAAATAATTTATAGCCTATGGAAACATCCACAAACATAATCGAGCTTTAACCGCACAGCATGTGTGTCAACATCAATCATATAAATGTAGATCAGTTAAAAACTTTTATTCTAGCCAGAAGAAGGCGTATGGCAGTGCTTTCCTTTTTTAATTTATTTCCCATGGATAAAATCCTATGTTCTATTTTATATGAAATATATATACAGTGACGCGAGTTTATAACTTCTCATTATCCTTAACGTTTAGCGTTAAACGTTTAACGTTTATGCGTTTAACGTTTAACGTTTATGCGTTTAGCGTTTAGCGTTTAACGTTTAGCGTTTAAGCCTTTAAGTCAATAGAGAGGTTATGATAAGCACACATTATGATAAACTTGATACACCCTTCACATATGTGTGCAGCCATTGTTAAGCGTTTCGCGTGTAGCGTTTAAAGTTTAGCGTTTATGGTCTAACGTTTAGCGTTTAAGGGTTTAGCGTTTATGGGTTGTGCGTTTAACGTTTAGCGTTTACAGTTTGACATGAGAAGTTGGAAACGCGCACCACTGTACATGTATACGGTTTTATTTTACCACGACAATTCCCTTTCCTAACCTTTACGTTGTACCATACAGGAACAACAAAAGGCCAAGAAGCTTGGTGACACAATGGCCAAATTGGACGAAGAAATGAAACGAACGGATCAACTACTCTACCAAATGATCCCGCGAACCGTAGCAGATCGGTTAAGGAAAGGCGAACCAGCACTAAATACATGCGAGGTAAGGATGGGGCTATTTATTAAATATAAATATATTTTGAGAAATTAGAGAATTGTGAGAACTCTGCAAGGGTCGCATGTGAGATGTCGTTCTCGGGTGAGATTTCGAAAAGATGTTTCAATGTTGGTGATTTTCCCGGATTTCCTTCTACGTCCAGACATCATATGAGTGTTCTTCTTATGTCCGACTACAACGTGACGTGGGAAAACGTTTTTTGTAATGCCTACAATTAAACAAACCTCCTGAGGGCCCAAATTTGGATGTGATCTCGTCATCAGCTTAGAATGTCCCACCGAGTGAGCAGGGATATTTTTAGCGCTTCGATTGGAACACGGTTTATCGCGATATGATAACTTTCTTATATTATTATTTAGGACAAGAAGGTTCATGAATGAAAACAAGATGTTGTGAAGCTCATTTCATTGAAAATTGTATTTCACAAAATATACGCCTTTACCAAAAAGAATGGTCTCCTGGGATTAACCTAGAACAAACAGCCTGTAAAATTGGAAACCAAGTTTCGCACAAAGGAAGCAAGACTCAATAAGAGATAACCTAGTTTGTAACCTGCCTTTCGTCCGAAAACTGATGAACGAAACTGTATCTCATTATGGAATAATGAGAGTGAGTTCTAATATCAGGACAGGAGTAACAAAGACATGGTGTAATATCAGTAGCTATGCCAACCGAATATTAATAGGTCTTTGAGCGGAAACCGAAAAATGAAGTTTGTCCCATTTAAGAGACCTAAATAGGGTGCGAGTAAGTGCTTTTCTGTCCCAAACACCAAAAATCAGTTTCATTTTGTCATATTTGAATAAATATTAACTGGACTTTTGCAGATGTTAACTTGACCTCACATATTTACTATTGTCTTTTCTATTTTTGTCCATACTCCATTCTGTTATTTTATTTATTTTCCAATCTTGAGCCTTTTGCCAAAACTGACAAAATCAGTTTGTTTTGGCCATAATGGGCTTTTGCCCTATGAAATCGTATTCGAAACAAAGGAAGGTGTAACATGACTTTCATCATACAGTTAGCTGCAATTGCAACGCGACGGATGAAGAAGGGCATGTTTATCAATAAGACGCCCCATTGGTTTGAGAGTATCAACTAAATATAATATTCTTTGCAGGTCTTGTGATGGATCAATCATTGGGTAAGGTTTTTTCAACTCTTATTACCCGGGTTCTTTGTTTTCCCTGACCCTATATGATATAGCTACGATAATTATTTATTGATGTGTTCACCCCAAAGACAAATGATAAAATGACAGAAATCCTATCTGTTAATATATTCAAACACTGTGTTATTTATTTTTTACAGCTGTTCATTCAATACCAAAACGACTTATGAATTGCAATTATGATCCGTCGCTAATAAGGATCCTTCAATTTCTAAAGAAACCTGGTAAAACGTCTGTTATTGCTATTTACTTGGGCTGTCTCAAACAATTCCCGTACGTTTGCGTCTCAGCGATTGAGTGAAGCCAGAACATCCATTTGCTGTTGCAATGAAAATGTTGTTTGAACGAAAAATATAGAAAGTCATTAGCTATATATTCGATGAAGCACTTATACGCAATCATAGGCAAATTAACATCGTGGGCGAAAGGAAGAAGCCAATATTTAGACAATCCACTTCTAAATACATGACATTGTATCAACCTCGTCATATTAAAAAGACGCACTTTTAAAAGGTTCCCAATCCTACCTGTTGTTACCTTAAATATCAAATTCCACGTGATAACACAAACTAACCATCACACGGGCCCTAGAAATCACGTGTAGGATGTTAGGCCCTAACTATGGACACTCATTAACTTGGATACGTTTCGCCCCAGTGCGCCGGTTTTCATAATTGCCTTTGTTCGTATTGTCCGAAGACGGATATCCTTCTATGGGCTTCGTTGAACCACATAAAGGTTCACCTTCTTAGTAGAAATTCCTTAGCACACAAAACATACGACGCGTATTTGGCGTAATATACGAACATTCACTATTCAACGTTGCAATGTGGAGATTGTACCTGTTTTCAGGACGCCCGGGTATGTCGGGATGATCCTGCAAACCCAAACAATATATGGGAATCCTCAACCCAGTAACAAAAAAACTATTAACCCAGTAAACAGTGTACGTATTTCTCACGTTTTAAAAACGTATTTTTCACCAAATTACGTGTTTTTCACGTAATTAAAACGTGAAAAATACGTTTCCTATTTACTGGGAAGTTAAATTATGATTAGATAATAATATAATATTGCTGATTATTGCCTCTTTCCTGACGTGCCTTTTTTCCAACCATCTCTCACCAAACCTTGCCAACTAAGAAACAGTTCTTTCCGGTTCAGCGATCAAAGTCATTTCAAGGATATGCACCAACAATACACTCATTTCCTCTCCGTCTTACAGAGTCATTATGATTGACCATGACCATTTCTGAACCAACTAGGCTACGCCACATTATAGAGCTGATGCGAATAGTTACTGAGAACATATAAAACGGCTTTAAAGCGTCAGTGTTGCAATATTAAATGTTCATTTAATTTTACGAAATAAGCATGTGTTTATATTCTGTGTTAAGAATGCGTAAGGTCTGGCCTTACCCAAGGATTATCTATTACCTTAGTTTAATATATACTTATTCTATATCACCGTTTCTGAGTGTGTACTCACCAATATATTCCACGCAATAAGACCAAGCCTTTACATTTTCTTAAACAATGCGTAACGTCGCTCTAAGGGCCTAGCCACATTGGAAACCTTTTCGTGTTTTCCCCCTAACAAACCTGAATGCGTGGTAGAATACATTGGAAGACAGGGTTATAATAGAAAAAAACAAGACAAAACTTCCAATGTGGCCAGACCCTAAAGGATCATACATGTACGATACGGTTTCTCACCGATCATAAGAAAGTTCCTAAAGAATGTGAACCAATATCATGACAAAGGTGTTGATGACTAATTGGAAAATCTGGGGCACTCACATGTTCCCTCTAGTGATCCCGTGATTTTTAACCATCCCGTTTTGATTCCGTTTTGTGTTGATTCCATGAAATAGGGCTAATTAGGATTATTTGATCAAATGTAGAGTGCAACATATATGCAACATCTCCATGTCAGGTCCTTCAATTAATAAATGACCCGTTATGGTTGATTTAAGAATCATGATATAGTGACCTATAATTGATCATTATCAAGCGTTGAAGTAAGTGCATTATTTCACTCGTTAATTTCTAAGACAATGGTGTAAAGAAATCCGGCCAGAATGAAAAAAAAGTCATGCTTCATAAATTAATGGTTTCATGGATCAGTCCGACTAGGTAACTAGACCAGCATATTAGCATATCTAATGATGCTTGCTTTGATGAATCTGTAATTTGGAAACAAATGTACTTACTGAATCTGCACCCGTCCTTTCTGTTAGAAACTACAAACATGATTTCTTATTGATACATTTTTTTTCTGACCATGGTTATTTCTTCAAACGAATATGTTCAAAGAAAGAGATCACGTTTTGACTGACTGAAAGAAGCCATTTTTGCAAAGATAATGTCGGAGGTCACATCCCGTCGACTCGATATTCAGTTTCAACAATCAGTTCCACTAGGTTGCTTGGTCAATATGAAAACCTATATAATGAGATTATGATAATGAATTTGTATATGGAAATATGCTATCTTTTTTTTTTAAATAAACATAAAGGTCTGTTTAGCTTGAAAGTTTCGCCCTTAATTTTTCGCACTAAAATTAGAAGATTGAAAATACGATATTTACCTCTCTAATCAGTCTCTCTTTGATGAATATTTGGTTGGGTAACGTGTACTTACTTATTCTGCACCCTTTCTTTCTTGTAAAAAATACAAACGTTATTCCTTCTTTATATACATCTTTTATTCTGAAAATGGCTATTACTTCAAAGGAAAATCTAAAGAAAGAGGTGAAGGCTCTAGATAACTGAAGGTTATTTTTTTAAATATGAACAAAAACAAACCCTATCAACCCGAATTTAAGTTTTGTTTTCAAATCGGTTCCATTAGGTTACTGGGGCAATATTTTGACCTTCACAGTCGGATACACTTTGATACATACATCTATGGCAATATGCAACCGATTCTGCAATCTTCCAGAAAAAAATTCAAGGGCAACTAAAGTTACCCTAACACAGTCAGTGTAACCCTTACAAGAGTTGCCTTAGGGCAACTATAGATTCCCTGAAATCAAAAATACCCCACAACATATATAAAGAAATAAAAAATGCTGATCTGTTTTGATTAATTTTAATTTTGGTTTACTTATAATTTCTTAATCAGGTATACGATGACGTCACAATCCTGTTTTCCGACGTCGTGGGCTTCACCAAGATCTGCAGCAAGATCCAGCCGATGGACGTCGTGTCTCTGCTCAACGCTATGTATACCAGTTTCGATAAATTGACAGAGAAACACAGAGTATATAAGGTAATAGCATGTATTTGACTCACCTTATTACAAATAATTTGGTAAAATTTGCGTTAAGAGTTAGTCTTAAATCTTATTTTTGTTACTTTATCTTAATTATAGTTTTATAGTTGAGTAAAGAAGGCATCTCGTTTATTGACATTAATAAATCACTCAGTTTAGATTGAGACCATCAAAGAACCCGACATGTAGGATATATCAAACACATAAGCTCAAAGTGATACGAATAGTGCTACAAGCTGTATATAGGATGTATTGAAATCTCATATTTATACTTGATTTTATTGAGTGTAATTTTAACCGCACATATCCATCCGTCATTTATTCAGGTTGAAACAATCGGGGATGCTTACATGGTTGTTTCGGGAGCACCGGATTCGAGCAAGTTCCACGCACTACACATCGCAGATTTAGCATTCAGTATGCTCGACGGAATGAAACAGTTTGTTGATCCGTCCACGAAACAGCATCTTCAAATCAGAATAGGTAAGGTCAATAATTGACGTTGAATAATTGATATTCAAGACATAGTCCGTTATCATTGCTGTCGTCTTAAATCGTCTCTTTGTCCTTGATATTACAGTGAGGTCACTATGACAACAATCTAACATCACAGTTGACCAATGGGGTGGATAGGGTTTAGAGTAACTCATGGCTAGTGTTTTCACTGGCTATTAGATTACCAGGTGGCTTCAGTATACATGTAGGTCTATCTTTGTGAGACACACATTAGATGGCCGTTAAGTCACATGTTGACAGGATATTGTAATAACACATTTCTATCTTCATGTAGACATTAACTCTGGCATGGTAATCGGTTGCGTGGTCGTTCTCAAAACTTCTCTCATCTTTATTGGTCAAGTATGAAGATGTCGATGTACTCAGTTTGTTATATAGAACATTCTATTCCAACAGAAACGATTATTTTCTAATATAGGCATCCACTCTGGCATGGTAGTTGGCGGCGTGGTCGGCCTTAAGATGCCGCGCTGGTGTCTCTTCGGCGACACCGTGACTGTGGCCAATATGATGGAAGCCAGGGGAGAAGCAATGAAGATACAGATCAGTCAAACGAGCAAGGATATACTGCAGGAGTATCAGTATGTGATCGAGGAACGCGGTATGATCGAGGTCAAGGTTAGTATTTGACTGATAAGAATCGAGATATGTGAAAGGTCGCAAAGTCAAAATGATAAAGGTCAGGCGTGATGCAATGGAAATACAAATTAGTCAGGTAGGCAAGGATATACTGCTGGAGTATCAGTATGTGATTGAGGAACGCGGCATGATAGAAGTTAAGGTGAGATGTAGGTTTATAGAATTTGAAGGTTACTGAAAGGTCATAAGGTCAAAAAGGTCAGGGGTGAAGCATTAGAGATACAGACCAGCCAGACAAGAAGGCATATACTGCAGGAGTATCAGTATCTGATCATCGAGGAACGCGGTATAATCAAGGTTAAGGTCAAGGTGACGAAAAGCCAAGGTCATAAAAAGATAGAAAAGTCGATAGAGTCAGTCTCGAAACAAGAAGATTAGATAGACGAGCAAAGATATACTGCAAGAGTATCGAGGAGCGCGGCATGATTGAAGTTAAGGTTATAATTTCTATGATGCGAAGTCAAGGTCATATCAAGGGTCAAAGACGGGAAGAGGCAAGACAGGCAATTTTATAATTGAAATATTAAAGTCAGATATTGTGTCTGTTCTTTGTGATAATCAACGTGTTGAGTGCTATGATCAAGTTCAGATGTCTGCTGAAGAAAGTCAAGGTCAAATGTACATTTTTGGGATTATATGAGAAAGATCAAAGTTAAGTTGGGTATCATTTAGCAAGGTAAGAAATAATATTTAAAAATCCTGGACATATGCAGAGCAAAATCAATGTCATCAGATTAATTAAACTGAATAAAAATGAGGCAGGCCTGAATTAGTAGTAGATGCAATCCAAGTTATAACCGTTATAACAAAAAAAGTATGTTTAAGGAACAAGAAGGTCTTTGTTGCAAATATAATAATAACTTCTCATTTTACGCTGTGTACATAATCATTTGACACCCACACAATGAAACGTTTGATCCATTATAGAAAATGTACCACATATACTCGTTTGCAATACGGTTGCATTAACTTTTGAGTCACAGGGTTCGTGTTAGGTTAATGTAGTGATATAAGTCCATCTTAAACTGCATAAATTATGGGGTTGTCACGATATGTTTCTATATCACTTGCAAAGGCTGGACAAAACTGATGACTTAAATTCTCAATGCTCGGTTTTCAATTCTATTTAATATAGAATCCTACCCATAAAGTGGGGAGCTGTTCATTCTCTAAGTTTTTTGGCGATCGCGTTTGTCCGTTTAGTGTTATTGTTTATAGCTTGTGCGTTTATTGTTCATCCGTTTAGTGTTTAGTTAGTTGTGTTGAAAAGTTTATGCGTTAAACGTTTATGCGTTTATCGTTTATGTGTTTACCGTTTATCGTCTAGCAAATCTAACTTTGCATTGACAGAGTAGAAACGCTAGCGACTCTCCAAATGTTCTATTAATGTATGTTCTGACGTCATATGCATAATATAAAGGTGTTTTTTAATTATTCAAAAACATATGCATATAAAAAAACTCCATAGTTAATAAGGTGACGTGCTAAATATGACGCATATTCAAAAGTCATTCTTTGAAACTCTAATAACGTTAATCATGACAATAAAAAAAAATAGAAAAAAGTTGAAATAAGAAAACGTGATTCTATTGTCTCGGACAGGTTCTTAGCAGCCATGACATATTAATTAGTGACAATAAATCGTGTGATCATGAATATGACTCTCTATTCACTACAATAAGACAGCCTTGCATCTAATATTGGCTTCTGAGAAAGCTTGGTTTGTCCAATTTGGTTTGTCTTAAACACGCGATCCAAAAGACGTTTAAGTTGGGATTAGTCGCTACTCAATGTCATATAGCATGACGTTTAGCTCAACATAAATGCAAGAGTTTCAGTCAATGTCAAATTGTGAGTATATGGTTCGTATATCTCATGCTACAGCTACAAACGCATCGTCGTCTTATGAATAGATAATATAGAATCTATACTAAATGTAATTTTTGCTAAAAGGCTCTCAGTGTTCGTAGAATGTTTTTGAGACGTCGAAAGGAGTAACATGCGTATGACGACAGGGTGGGGGCGTAAAACTTTTTATGATTAACTAATTCAAACGACAAGAAATCAAACAAAAAATCAGATGCAAAGCATGCACTTATATTCTATCAATAGGGAGGTCAAATGTAAGACAATACATTACAATACAACAATCGACTGTATAGTCGTATGGTCGCGTGAGAGAAATTAGATAGACCTGGAATCATCTCTATAAACAATAGGTTTTATTTGGAATTTCGGGGTGTTGAGTGTAATCGGGGCACTAACCCAATTTTCATAAGAAGAGAAGAAATTAATTCGTATTACTCAGGTTTGGGTTTAGGTAACTCAGTAATCTTTTATTTGTTATACCAAAACCATAAATAGGGTTTTATGGTTCGCTCTGATATTTCATACCGTTGGCGCATCGGTTAAAACATTTTATGGATCCGCAACTGCAATGTTAATAGTGTCCTATACACTAATACAATTTATGTCGTTATTTCATGATTCTGTAGGAATTTCAATGAAATCTATATCATACTGAGTGGTCTAGACGCCTGATTTATATATTTGCAACTAGTGGCCAATATAAAGGGTAGAGTAAAATACATTTTGAGAACAATTGATAAATTTAAGTGTCATGTGTTATCAATAGTAAATGAGTTGATAATCAACCACACCTTGTCAACTTAATTAGCTTGTGATTTGTCAAACAATAGAGTGAGTGGAGGTTGTTATTTATTTTCAATCCATGTAAAAGGATTAAAGTGGAAGATCGTTTAAATTTCTAATGAATAATAAAATAAGCCGGTTATCAAATAGGCCCTCGTGCGGTCTGGAAATGCAAGAACGTCTCGACGCTCTTGTATTTCCATGACCGCACTCTGCCTATTTGATAACCTATACGTATCTTGTCGATTCCAGTCTTATCAAAACCACAAATGTAGATGTAGATGTAGCAGTAATTAAGAACCATAATTTTGCATCACTCTTGAATACGTACATTGTATTGCATTTTAATTACAAATCAAGACCAATTTATATAATATAAGGTTATTTTATAATTTCATGAAGCCAGTTATGTGATATATTTAAATTCAATTATATTAACATCTGTATTTTAACATCTAAATCCATGTTTTTTTTTACTTTTTAACATTGTAGGAAGGCGAGAAACATATGGCTTATTGGTTGACCGCGAAAAAGGACAGAACGCAAATGCTAAACGCCGCTAAGACTTGAAGACTTAATGGATTTAGACCAGGAAGTAAAGACGACAGCTTGTCGTGATGTTCATTCCAAATATGGTATTAAAATGCGTTCATGGCAAAAAAAAAGGATACAAAATGAAACTGTTGCGATATGATGAATGGTTATGAGCAAAGGATAATTCGTCCATATAATACTGTATTAAGTAGAAATATAATATAATATTTTATCTATCAGCTGTAGCAAATGGTCAGATAGCTGATGTTGTAAATATCTATATAATCTGGTCAGTTGCATAAATCTTACCTCTGTAATATGTGGTATTGTAATTTGACTTGAACGTATAATCGCACAGTTAACTTCATAGCACTAATTTCAAACAACGAAACACGACAACAATCAGAAAACGCTAGACTTTGCACCGAAGATTTAGAGAATGTTCAGTAAGAACGTTGAATTCTTATTGGTCAGTGATTGCAATTATTTTTGTTTAGCATATGCAGGTAAAGATAGAATGTGATGTAATAATTTTATATGAGTATTATATTAAGCATTCATATATTGAGTATAATTTGAAATATGAGTAGTTATGTATATTAATATTAGAGTTTACCAAGTCACAATGAAATAGAAATGGGAATAAATCACATTACACTCGACACATTATATTATTTCTTGTCTTTCAACTACGCAGAACTTTACTCGCTTCTTGTTGCCCTTCATGTCATTCATGATTGTCAAATCGCGTTTCGCCATTTGCAGAAAAATGGCGCAGGACTATCATATCTCCTCTACTCAATGGGTGCATTTCTGTTTTGAGACAATTGACAATTGAGAAAATTCAGAAAAAGTGTAAAAAGAAACGGCTTGTGTCTGAAATGTCTGTTTTTAAGGGCAAGGTCACCTCATCCCATTTTTGACATTTTGGTACAAAATATGAGTCATACAATTATAAAAGTGTTTAAATATTTTTTCGTAATATCAAATGTAATCAAATTTTCCCTTTTTAAGTAATAACACACAATTTTAACTAAAAGGTAAAAAAATTAAAATCAAAACATTTCATCAAGTGACTCAATTCAGACTTTTAACACAACTCTTAGTTGTCTTACACTTTGTCTAGAAAGTCTGAATTATCTGGAGTGTCTGACAAAAAAGAAATGCGTTTTCGTCTGATAAGTCTCGAAAGTCTTAAAGATTTGAAAAGTCTGATCAAAAAGAAATTCAATAAATATAAAAAATAATATAAAAAAGGAATTAACGCTCATATTTGAAATACAAATGGAGAGTTCCGTTCATATATATGTACATATTAAATCAATGAAACGAAAAACATTTGTCACATGACTCATTACCGATGTTATATAGCAAAATGATCCTTTATAAATGCAATTCAACAGTATTTCGTTATACTTAATTGGCTCCTTAATCGTCAGACCAAATTCGTCAGAACCATGGTGGTACTCGCAAAATGATGAAAAGTCAAACACCAACTCAAACTATCACATTATCAAAAATTCACAAAACATATCAAATCTTATAAACGACCCTCTTCAAAAACAATATTACCCATACGGAGGTATTGTTCATTAGCATACCATGGTGTGCCAATTGCCTTTAGCAATGGAATACATGACATGGTTGTATCATGCAAAAAGCGGAAATCATTACATTAAGAAAATCTTATTTTTTATACATGAATGGAATAGTAAACGGAAATTCTTACAATGACTATTCCATAATCATGGAGCTGCATCATTGTTTTAATTCAAATGTCATGGATGAATTTAGTTTGCAAATCATTGTTACATATTTTGAAGGGTCGAATCATTTACCGACAAGGCAAAAATATGTCCAATACATTTAATCAGGACAAAAAAGTACACATTCCTATCTGAGAAACGACACGGGTTGTGAGCGTTGTCACAAATTTGCATTAAATCTCTCAATAATATTAATTTAAATAGTGTATATTCCATGATCAATGTCTTGACGTTTGGCAAAAGAGATCCCATCTTGCCGTTCTACATACAAGATATCGCCCCCATATCAACCCCTCCTCATGACCATCTC
>LQRL01073838.1:0-10128 GCA_001703475.1 Hydroides elegans
CTGTGCTAGCTAGTCCTAGCTAAAAATTTCTTAGCTAAAGATTTTAGTGTAGGGCTAGCTAGCGTCTAGTATGGCGTTAGCTAGCATGTTGACTGGGATCATTTTACGAATACATAAAATAGTGAATTTAGATGATGTAATTTTCGTGTCAAGAAAAATCAAGAAAAGTTCGGCCGGGATGAAAAATTATCGAGTTCTTTCTTTAAATTTTCATTGAGATAATATTTGTTTTCATGTTTCAAAAGTTCTTAAGGAATATCTTCAGATTTTTTCTAAAAAAATATGGCATATTTTAAGAATGTTTATATTTTTTCCGGATTATAATACATGGATTCCCTTTTCATTATCAAAATGCAAATATTTGGTATATCATTAATGATATATCAGTAAAGATGTTGACAGATTTCGTTTTTATGCGGATGCATTCATCACAATTTATCAAACCAGATTAATATTTTATTAAGGAAAATTATTAAAATCTTCCCTGCAAAATCATATTTGGATCTTGCAATATATTCGATAACTTTCACGAATAGAAAACCCAATCCAATGTATAGTTTGAGACTATTTTTTTTGTATGTTGCCGTACAACGCCTAATCAAAAATAACAAAGATATGCTTTTATCAAACTCAAGTTTTCACATCTAAAACATGATATAAATGATATTTTAAAGAGGTCCTAAGTCGCGTATGCAGATTAAGGAAAATGGCTCTGTTCTTGAACATTATTGGCCCGGATTTTCCTATGCAGATTTTGACCGCTCAGGTAAAAGTTTTAAGATATGCATAAGCATAGATTAAACATTTGTAAAAGGTTGGTACAGTTAGGCCGTCACCCTAAACATATAGCATAATGAGCAGTAAAAGTCATGAAGCATCTGTTGGAAATATTGAAACAATATCATTGCATTATATGCGTTGTTTTGAAATTAATATGGCTCATTCTATGCATGCCTAGAGAAAAAAATTGCATTCACATAATTTACCACGATGTTAATGTCCAGCTAAACTCGTAATTTGTTTTACAGGAAAAATACCCTTTTGGACGGTTGGTCGCTATTTTGAATTTTACCGAATTGCCTCGCAGTGGGATTCACGTTTCTTCTATTCAAATATCGAATTTCGCGATACCTTCCCTCTTTTGCACAGCCAACATTTCAAAGTAATGCCTCAACTTCACGACAATGTGAATATGCAATCACCGTTTATGTGTCGCACGGAAACCAACTATCTCGGAAACAAGAGCATGACATATACATCCAAGTTGACCAACCAAAATACTAATGAAACGCTGGTACATAACGAAACGGTCATCGTGTTTTTCAACAAGGACACCGGAAAAGCAGACAACGCACCTGACGCATTGCAGAAACACTTTTCCAACCGACTCATACAACCCTTCCAGATCGCAGTCGAAACACCTCCATCACCTTGCTTCAGCGTCGACAGATACGTAACCCTGAGCGATTATGATCATTGTTACCATGTCAACGCCCTTAGTTACGGGCGTTGGTGTATGGATGCGGCAGCTGTGGCAGTTCATTCGAATGCATTGCCTTCGTTTCATGATGGCGACATTACTGATCATTTGATTGAAGATGTAGAAATGCGCCATTTTAATGAGACTTTCGCACCGGATAAGGTATCGATAAAGGTGTGGGAATGTCCACTGCAAAAGAAGACGCTTCTTTTCTGGATTGATAGGGTAGAGCATGACAGCGTGGAAAAGGTGTTCTTCGCACGAATTAAGTTTCATCATAACGATTAACTGGTGTACTCAGTGGGTTTTCGAAACCACATTTTACGAGCGCATTGCAAGATGGTGACAATTAGCATTCGAATGATAGAATATCTTTGGTTAGATATACTACTTCAACTGCACATAAACATGTATTAAATGTAAAAAAAATGTAATAATTCTCTATTAATGACATAATCATTTGCTCTATATAGTTTGCTTGAAATCAATCATAAAGAAAAAAAGTTGTCAAATTCAAATTGATCTTGAATGCACATGTTCCATGCGCTCGTATGCTTCTTTTAGCATTCGACTATAATCTTTAGTGCATTTAGTAACACTAAACAGAAACGGCTTACAGTTTAACAGTAAATTAATTGTATATGAAATGGTCATGCTTATTATTTGTAATTTGAATTTACAGTTAATACAAATATACCATCGCACATATTTTAGTGAGTTTAAAAGCATCAATCATGCTAAACAAAAGTACCTACACACCATAACCACGTGACAATAAACGCTCAACGCTAAACGCTCGACGTTTAGTAGTGATAAAACTAACCCTTAAACGCTAAACGATAACAAGTCCATCAGGCGAATATCCATATATTGTTATTCTTTGTAAATACTCTATTGGAAACAAAACCATATTTCGTTAATATGGATACTATCACGTCATTTAATTTACAGTATTTTTGTTTTCACGAGCCACTATCTTAATAACTGAGTATAAGCTAAGTCGTATTATGAACTCCGTCAATCCCATTAATTATAACGAATTAAACAGGTGCCTCAGCAGCGCCTCGAAACTGTACAGTATTTTAATTAATGGACAGACTTTGTGCTTAATCATGTACTCAACAGAATAAATGTTAAGTATAAGATAACGCTCGAGGTCAATCCCTTAATCGAAATAGTGTACAGTGTTTTAATGAGTGGAGTAGACAGAGACCTCTAGCCGTCTATAAGTTCTCTGTCCATTATCAACATGAATGGATTATGATTAAAAAGGGACTGTAAACTTAATCAGCGATTATAAGTACGACAAAGGACTTATTACTGAATTTTAATTTCAATTACAGTCGATTCTGCCATAGCAGCTTAGGTTCATATACATATCACATTATACTGCATTTTAATATGACAAATTAAGATAAATTTTGTCATCTGTCACGCATCGATTAAATTTTCTACTTACTGGAAGAAAACCGGCATTATCAGGTGCTCTATCTTAAAAAGTTTCGAATTAAAACTAATTAAAATAATTCTGCCGCCTCTATCATTATCAAGGGCTACATAATGCGCATTCTTGCACGTTTTATTTTTTAGACAAGCAAACAAGCGAAACTATTGCACAACCCCAATAACACACCACATTTTAGACATAAAATACATCACAGAAGTTGTTTATACATGTTTAGCTTTATCTATCGGTTATGCTTTTTTTAAAAAAGCAAAGAATATTTGTATGAAGATGACCATCCCATAAGGAAGATGACAATTATTGTTCAGTCAAATGATTTTGTACAATAAACCACACAATTAAGACTAAAAACTGATTAAAGAGATAGAAATTGCAAGATAAAATAATCATGCCTATCACCTTACGGGTATGTTGGACATTTGATTTTTCAGTCGCATCGAGTCGGCAATTTGGAAATCGCAGTAGCGTCACGCAATTGTCGACAGTCGTCGATAGTTGCCAACAGTCGCATGCGATCCGGCATCAAAGTACAGACCCTTAAGGCACGAGATTCGAGCAAATTAAATACCAATGGCTAGGAGATTGAATATGAAAATATAAGGACTCATAATTATACTTTATGATTATTATTAATTATGATAGCCTGCGATCATTCATTATTGCTCGGTAGTGTATTGCACTCGTTGAGAAAAAAGGTTCCAATCATTGCCCGATGACTCAAATGAGTTTAAATGCTCTATTTAAAAAATCTAAACATGTATATAAGGGAATTTTATTTGATTTACATACACATGTTTGATTAAAAACATATTTTGCCCGATAGCTAGGATCCTATAAGGTTCGGTGCATTTCATTTATCTTTTTTTTCGCTTATGTGACATACCGAAAAATATTTTTGAATCGGCAAATAAAGAACAATTCTGTAGGATGAAATGAAGTATCTGTTCTAGGCTGTCAACTTGATGTGTTGTTTTTTAACACAAGAACAACTTTTTTCGTATCAAAAGGAACATCTCGAAGGGGAAAATTATGGGGTAGAACCTATTCAAGTCGTCTCTTCATGCATGCACATTGCTATTCAGAATATGTATTCGTTGAACATTCGACCCAAGTTAATACAGGTTGGTCGCAAAGCTGTGTAAGATGATTGAAGCTGTATAAATAACATTTTTGAATGCGTCATTATGTAGGTGGCAAACCTATGAAAGTTTAATCAGAATATAGTTTTATGAATATTCCGTTTCATCCTCAATTACATATAATCTTTTGAACAGTATGTTTTTGAATAACATATTTTTAGTACTCCGCACTTACCAAGATTTCTAAGTACATCTATGTATTTTTCATTAAGTCTAATGTGAATTCGTGAGTTTATATTTATGTGTTTTTGAATATAAACATTGATTATTGCCACCCATTTCCAAAACATTCTTGGTGATAATACTGTCATTGGAGTCAGGTGTTCAGCGATGGTATATAGGCAACTGCATAAACTTCTATTTAAGGAAATAAACCAATAAATGTTTCTAGAATTGTGCAATATCATAAGTTATGATTAATAATGCGGAACATCATTGAAATAATAGTGACAAAATAAGTGTTATTATTAGTTGTTTATAGTTCTTGATGGATCAAATAATTACATTCAACTTTGGGCGTGTTTTCATAAAGAGGATGTCGTTGAAATAAACCAAGAAAAACTCGACAGGGATATCAAACGATTTGAAAAATAAATCTAATGGTTTATTATATGCTCTAGAATATTCAAAATATTTGATTATTTGTTAGCATTCAGTTTATCAATTGAATGTTCAAGTTCATCATCAATGGCTATACAAATTAGCAGAATATATCAAATAGATAAGAAATAGTAGGTCGTGGAATTACATCAACGGTATAAATTTGGATAATGCAGCAACGATCGGACGATAAGGTAAAACAAGATTATTATTGTCATTTTTAAAGTTGCTTTGCAGTCTCTCGATGTCAGAAGTTAACACGACGTTGTCTTTGCATCGAAGCTATGTCGTGTTTATATTTATTGTCTTCGTATATTCAAGGTTTATATAATTTTTGGCGTAATATTGAACATGCAAAAAGAAATCATGTACAAATAAACAATGACAACGTTTTTTCTAATTCCATAACGGTATGACTTTATTAGTACGTCGGTTTAGACAGAAATAACAAGACAACCACTTTGTTAAAACCATCAATTGATTGATATTCAGGTTATCGTATATAAAATTAAGCATAAAATCATCGCCAAAAACACACGTACAGCACAGCTTAAAGGTCTGTTTAGTATGAAAATTTCGCACATAAAAACATGCGAACAGTTTAAAAAAGTGTTTATGCATCTTTACCGAGTGTTTATGATGAATGACTTGTCGCTCTAAGATTATTAAAGTTGATTATGTGTAGTTTTAAAGGAACAATATGGTCTTGTCAAGTAATGTGCCTTATTCTTTTGGCAAATGTTTGTCACCGAACACAAATGCACGAACACAAAATCGCACTCAAAACTGCGAAAAAAGGCCGAATTATTTACTATGTATTTAGTACAAATACGGCGAACGATTTGTTGGTCATTGTTTGGATTTTTAGAACGTTCGCACCTCGCATAAACGCTCGGACTGCCTTGATCGCGCTTCTCATTATGAGCAAGAAAACCAGTAAGTTTCAGCAAAAAATTATACCAAAAATGATTTTTTTGACGTTATTTTTGGCAATAGCGAGACTATATTGAATATCTGGCACACATTTTTCACATAGATTCTAGATCATCATCTTTCAAAACTTAAGGACCATTTAGAAATTTGACTCTTTCTGCGAAAATCTTATTTTTGGGCTTGCGCGACAAATCATAATTTTAGCTGCGAAACTTTCGAACTAAACAGACCTTAAAATATGTTATTAAAGTTTTTTCCTAATGTATATTGTACTTCAATGTAAGTATGTTCTACAAAAACCCCTTTTCATACATACACATTATTTTTTGTTATAAGGTCATACTTTTATAATGCCCTAAAAGCTAAACAAAATACCGCGTTCACGCGAACGAAAAAGCTCGGAAAAAACACAAAACCCGTCATTTTCGAAAGAGGGGCACTCAACGATTTATTCGGGTGAATGTTTATTCTTGTAGCAGTTCTTCCTTGCTTGCAACTTTTTCAGAACAGAACAAAGTTTTTTTTTTCGAAACGATTATTTTACTCTAGGATTATGTTTGTAAATATATCAACCGATGCAGCTATATCAAAATTAAGTATCTGTTAACGAATCTTTGAAAGAATAACCTCATACACATTTGATTTCTTGAAATCTTTATTCTGGTAGGGGATTGTAAATTTCCTTGCAATAGCTTTTCTGCGTTCCTTGCTTGGAACTTCAGAATAAACATTTTGATTAATATAAGAAAAAATAAATCATTGAGTGCCCTCGTTCGAAAGCCACATTTGTATCAAAACATAGCAATTTATTCGCTCTGTTCACGCACAAATTTAGGATATTTTTTTATGTGAACGTACCTTTAGTATGCTGCATTTTCACATTTTTATTTTCAACAAATATATTTTATGTTGATGTATACAATAGTTTAATTCGAATCTTGTCGACAACCATAGGAATTAAGACAAACCGATAAATTTATAGGCTTTATATTCAAAATAGTTTTGTTTAAGATGCACATACTACAATGAACATATGGTGTGTAAATCTTTGAAGAAAAATATTGTTTGTTCCACAAAGTCAATATGCTACATTATTTTCATAGAAATTATATACTCAAGTTACATTGTTTATAGAATAGTAGGAATAATTGTTGATATTCTTCAAGAACATACATGAAATTACACACAAAGATCTGATCATGATAGAAAGGTTGCATTTATCATATTAAGCCGGGATGTTGTGGTAAACAATTTAAATATTCATGTGAAGCATTTATAAACTACTTATGAGCATTGTGTGAATTTTCCCTCAGCTAATGCAATAGACTTCTCATCTTGTTCCCTTTTGTGTTTTCCTCTAAATAATGCGTGTGCTACATTACGGCATTACTGTGAAATCGGCGACTGCAGCTTTTATTTTCCCGGAATTAGCGTCACATAGGCAACAGCACAGGATCCAATCGTATATAACTGTTCCAACTGCAAACCCCAGTCGCAATGGCCTTTAAATTGCCACAATTCATAGATTAATGGAACTTATTGTATACAATAGAATTCTAGTTTAATTGAATCTTGTCGATAACCATAGGAACTAAGACAAACCGATAAATTTATAGGCTATATATTCAAAAAATATGTTTGTTTAAGGTGTACATAGTACAGTGAACATATGATGTGTAAATCTTTGGAGAAATATATTGTTTATACGACAAAGCCAATATGCTGCATTATTTTCCTCAAAATTATATTCTCCAGTTACATCTTCAACAAATCGTCATTCGCAGATATGAAGCAGAACGCTCCGTTTCTGCTCCACCCGACCCAACGCCGCTATGGTCCGCCTCAACGCTACGTGGATTTCAGACCTGCAGCACAAACCACATGTAGTAAATCCAGGACCAGGACATTCATCGCACTATGTGTTCTCATCTGGATTTACACTATATTGGCAACCATGCAATCATCGTACTATACTGTCGTGCGCATATACAATGGGACCGCCACATTGGATACATCTCGTACAGCCATGATTCCTTTGGAGCGCTATCGAGCTGTAATATCTAGGAATGGAACGTTGCATATGAGCGGAGATAGAAATGAGTCGTATGTCGATAATAAACCGTCAACAGCAAAAACTGTGAGTGCAACCACAGTGAACAAAGCTACAAAGACTGTGATAAAGACTCCAAAAACAGTAACTGCTCCGAAAACAGCAACAGCTATTGTGAAAAAGAAAACAACAACTAAAAAAGCACCACCAAAACCAGCTCCGACGATTCCGTCCGTTATCAAGTCAAAACTTGTAGCCTCTTCCGATAATTCTTCTTTGAAAATATATTCATCTGAGTTATATGCGAAATCTAAAACTGCTCTATCGAAAATTACAAAACGACCAGCAACAAAGAAAGTGCCTACTAGTCAAGCAAGCAAGTATATCAAAGATAACTCCCATAGTATTGCAAACTTTCAATTTAATCCGGATATGGTTATATGCAAAGCAGAGGTCTCCAACCATACAACGTTGATTTTGTTCACTACTATGTTTCATACAACGTATAAACAGTATTTATTCAACAATACGTTAACCAATTATGCTCTTTTAAAACCTCATGTTTTACCAGTATTATTCATCACAGACACTGCTATGGTTGAATACTCAGGTCATTTGATAAACAAGGCCTGTGAAATCGGTTGGACTGTTTTAGTTGCCCCGGTGACGACTCAATATGGATTTCCAATTTTAAATTCAATGTATTTCTCTGTGATCAATCTCTACCCGTCGGTACCTTGGGTAGGCTACACAAATGCGGATATTCTATATACACAAAGACTGCCAAAGGTTCTGGATTATATGCAGCGAACTCCGGAGCTTGCCAACATTTCATTTATGTCTTCACGTCGTATAAATACTTATGTAAGTTAGACATTTTATAAAATATAGTTTTGAAAATTAAAAAAAAATATCAAATTAATTGATGTGCCCAACCATTGATATAATATTAGTACACTTAGCAAAACATGTGTTGCATTACTTTAACATTTTTTTGTAAACAATAATGCCTCGTAATTTAACCAGAACCCCGTAAACCGAACTGCCGAATTTTGATTTTCCTATAAGAATTTTTAGAAGATATGGGATGGCTAATAGTGTACATTTAGAAGACTAGTCGGTTAAACTATGTTCGGTTTAACAAGGTACAGATGCGACTAAAGAAGTGATTCCTTTAAGGTAGTGTTTCCTTTAAACGCTGCACGTCTGCTGCGCAGCAAACGCATCGCTTTCGCTCACACTATTTTTCTTTAGAGTGTTTCCATGCATTCGTTAGGTATCCGTTCCGTCCGCAGTCCGTTCTTTTTTACGCAACCCGCTCCGTAAAATAAACGGACTCCAGACGGACCGGATACACAACGCTTCATGGAAACACCCTATCCGTCAATTTGACGGACGGGGCCTGTGAATTTATCAATATTTTCATTTTTTGCAAGTGAACATTTAGACATTGATTACGAAAATTTTAATGATTGAGCAACTATATTTAGAATGTACTCTCTTCGTGTTTTTTTTATTATAAAATTTGAATGTATTGATTTTTATATGATGTTTTTATTAAAGATTATTATAAAAGTACACTGGTATATATCATTTCAAAATAAAGTTATAGAATAGAATATATTATTGAAGTACTCAGGCTTCCCAGCGGAACCTTTCAAACCTTTTAAACCTTTTAAAACCTTTTTTTTTCGAGCGAACCTTTTTTTTCAACAAAAAAACCTTTTAAAACCTTTTAAACCTTTTTTTTTCGCAAAAGCAAGATATTTTAAAATGTTTTCTTAAAAAAAAACACATTTATATGTGTTATAAAATCGATTGTTCAAAAATTTTGCTCGCGCCTTCGGCCCTCGCATACCACCAACCCTCTTTCAAAAATATTTGTTCGCGCTGTCGGCGCTCGGATATTAAGTAAATATATAGGCATGGTTTGTAACTAAAAACCATCTTAGATCGAGTCAGTATCGATTGAATCTTGGATCAGGGAAAATCAATAAAAAATCAGGGAATTCGAAACTGACTGGAGACTGGTCACCTTGTAGGATAAGCCTCTGTCGGGTCGTCCATCCGTCCCTCACCCTAAGCGTGTACGCGGCGTATCTCCGAAACGACTGGGCCAATCAAATTTAAGTTTTACATCTAAAGAGAACCAATATTGGAATTGTGTAACTAGAGGGGGGTTTAATTCGGTTTTTAACCGAAATTGAGATTTTTCTCCACTGAGACTTTTTGATATTTAAGTGCATAGGCATGCGTTTTTGTGCTCTAGATCTCAGAATCCTATGAAGGGATTCAGTTGAGATGCTGGTAGTATAGGTAAGCAACGAAGGGTTATTTTTCATTTTTGACCAAAAGTCAGAAAATTAGGCCGATTGGAACTTAGGTGATTTTCTGCAACTAAGGCTTTGTACGTGTTAGAAATCCTTATCGAATGAAGGGGGGGGGGGGGGGGGGGGGGGTG